>BHFT01030320.1:0-10685 GCA_004320025.1 Laticauda laticaudata | reverse complement strand
TGCCTCTCTGCCGCTGGCAAAAGGGCTTCTCCTGGATCAACCAGGGACTTTGTGATATCCCTGGGATCTACAGGGTGTGCCCTTCACTATCACCATTCTTCAGGACGGTTTAGGTCCGTTTGGACCATCCAGGGGCAAAGATATTGGCTGCAATCTCAGACCTCCAAGATTGCATGCAGTATCGTTGCGATGCCAGCTCCTTCCTCTTGTACCTATTATCTTGTAAGCAATTGACAAACCAAATAAAAAAAATAAATTAAAAAAATATTATCTTCCGTTATTGGTACCTTATGATTATATCACTTTGTTGTTTCTATGTACACTGAGAACTTATGTGCCAGAATGTTGTGCATTTGTTCATTATATCAGTTCAGTTTTTCATATACTTAGAATAGAATGAGCTGGAAGGGACCTCGGAGGTCTTCTAGTCCAGCTCCCTGCTCAAGAAGGAGAACCTTTAGATAAAAACACTTTAGATAAGTTACTGTCTTAGACTCTTCTTAAAAACATTCAGTGATGGAGCACAATTTCTAGTCTGCATTACTTTCCAATTCTCATGAAACTAAATGAATTTCTTAAAGTAATTTTACAAGTGCAGCAGGAGACGAGAATATGTATTTTAACAAATATTTTGATTTGTTCACATTGTTTTGTTTTGTCTAGGGATAGTCCATTTTTGACAGGTTGCCTACCTCAAACTAGCAACAAATTATGTTGATAATGTTTAGGAACTCTGGATCACAAGAACAATTTCCCAAAGTGCGAGGTTATCTACTCATGATCTTGGCAAAACTACATTTCTCATGAGATCAGAGCGAACATAGCTTTCAATATTCTCCATGTAGCTTTTTCTTTCCTTTGTCAAATTTTTCTTTGCACACTGATGGGAAGTGACTGGGCTTCTCCCTAGATGTTTTTAATTGTTCCCTTGCATCAGAAATTAAGCCAAAGATGAAACAGAACACTCAGTGTGAAAGTGACTATATATATATATACTACCAATAACGGATAATCACTTTTGCTTTGTTTGTATGTGTATAGATTTACACAAAAACATATGTCCCACTTTGAAAACATATTGGTACATTGGAGAAAAGACAAGAAGATATATTTGTATGCCAGAGTGCATAGTTGTACTAGCTTGCCCACAAAATATCTCCAACTGCTTGTGTAAACATCCAGACTGATTGATTGAAATAGGATTTGAAAATGGATATATGCTCTTATTTATTCATTGTGTGTACATTCTGCCCTTTATCTCAGAACTCAAAGCAACTCATTGTAAGGGTGTTCCTGCAGATTTCCTGAGCAATCCCATGACCAAACAGTTGATTTGCTAACATGCCTAGGTGAATGGTTCTTTTTTTTTTTTAAGCTCTGAAATATTTTGCTGAGCAAAACACTACAGAAAAAGAAGAATGGCATGCACTGTCAGTTGTTTGCACCACTTTCAGTAAACATCATTGAAGTCAGCACCGTAATTTGCAGCCACCTTTTTTTTTCCTGACAAGCAAGCTGAGAGAATGAGGGCAAACCATGCAAAGGTATATCAATTCATTGTGCATTTTCCAGGGGACAGGATTATCATCATAGGCACATGTCACCTTAGAGGTTGATGGGAAGAAAATAACTAATTTCGTAAGTTTTCTGACAAGATGGGGATGTGGTGAGAACAGTGGAGCAATCTTCCATTCTTTGGGGGACTATTTTCAACCTGCATTAATCATGGAGCCAATGCATCTGTTTTCAAAAGTTTACAACAGTAGAGCAGAGAATTTTGGTACTTTTAAACTAGTAATGCATAGTAGTGTATGGATTGCTTTCTCTTTTCTTCTCACAGATCAGTTTGAGATTCTGATGGACACATTCAGAATTAATGCACGTTATAGACTTCAGTTAAATCCTTTAACAGATGAAAAATGCCTGTAGAATTTGCAAATTGATTTCAGAATCATAGGGCTCCAGTCCTTACATTTTCAACAAGTGCAGCATTCCCCATGGTCACGTTACAAAATTCAGTATTTACAATGGTTGCATCATAATCCTGGAATCGCATGATTGCCATTATGTGACCTTCCTAGATGCCTTCCAGCTGACAAGCAAAGTCAATGAGGGAAAGTGGAGTCCCTTAACAACTGTGTGATTCATTTTACAACTTCAGGGATTCACTTAGCAACCATGGCAAAAAAGGTCATAAAATCAGGCATGATTCACTTAACAAATGCCTTGCTTAGCAGTGGAAATTGTGGTTCCAATTGTAGTCATAAATCTAGGATTACCTGCATGCAACAGTTGTGAAACAGCAAATTCTATTTTTTGTGTCTGTATTTGTATCTGTATCTTGAAGTGGAAGCAGACTTAATATTATGTTTCAAATTCCTAAAGTTTAATAAGACCCCTGGAAGTGACTAGAAAAATATCCTAAAACCACCTTGTTTTTCTCTGAGTTCTACCATAATTACGCTGTCACCATAGCAACATTTAGTTTGTGATGAGGTACCTGGCTCGCCAACATTTTTTCAATATAGAGAGAGTGAAGTTAGGAGTGCATGCCTGTATTTTATAAAAGCAGTAGGTCTCTACGGTACTTAAAGCTCAATGTTGACAGACTAGCCAGCTGTTTGACAGGAGATGCACCTCAGAGTCTATCCACTGCCACACTGAACCAAATCCTTGGCAGCTGAAGAATATAAACTTCTTTTTCTTATAAAAATATACCTAAAATTAGGTGTATCCTTTCAAATTCCATATAAAATCCTGTATTCCTACATATTCGCTGTGCAACTATGCACAGCATCATCAGAAAGAAACTGGGCACAAAGTAATCTCCTTATGCAGTTGTGTCCCAAACCAGTTTCGCTTGAAGAAACCAAATCACTTTAAAGATACAATATAATTTTGTTTGGATGTGATTTAAAAAAACAACAATAAAGGTTATAGACTTCCAGCAAAGTTGTGGTACATTGTTGAATGGCCATGAGCAAAAACAATAGCAAAGCTTATATATCTTTGGCCACTACAAAGAAAATTGCAGCATGATGTCATCATAATTTTGACAAATCCATGTGATTTCCTAATTTATTCCTTCCTATTAA
This sequence comes from Laticauda laticaudata, assembly GCA_004320025.1. NCBI lineage: Eukaryota > Metazoa > Chordata > Lepidosauria > Squamata > Elapidae > Laticauda > Laticauda laticaudata. Next base: position 7,590 of record BHFT01030320.1, on the reverse strand, counting down.
GTCAATGTTTTAGCCATACTATCTCTTAGACAATGGTCAGTGAATGGAAAGAAAATTTTCAGGTAGTACTTAACTTAAGGCCGTGTCACATTGCCCAATGGATGGAAAAAGGACACAACGGAAAAGAAAAATGTTCCATCCATTGTTATCCGCTCTCAGAAGGGGCAAAAATTTGCATAATTGAAGTGGATAACATGGACGCGGGGAGGATGCAGGGCGGATGCAAAGCGGATGCGGAATGGAAGCCCAGCGGATGGCGCATCCGCTAGGCTTCGGGGGAGTCTCAGCGAAGCGGACGCGGAACAGAAAAAATGGATGCAGAACAGATGCACAGCGGATGAAGCGGATGCAGAGCGGAAGACTAGCGGATGCACAGCAGAAGCAGAACGGATGCCTGGCATTAATTGCGCAGGCAGGGGGGATGCATTGCGCAAGGCCCCCGGATATAAAGGGAAGCAGCTCGCATGTGGCCAGCATTTGGAGGAAAGACCTGCTGCTGGATACCCGGTTCTTGCCTGCATGTCTGCCTGCAAGCTTGCTATCCAGCCTCCTCCCAGCCTGCCTCCCAGCTCCCTGGGCCAGCCTCCCTGCAGGCTTGCTGGCAAACCTCCCTGCAGACTTGCTGTCATGCCTGCCGTGCCACCTTGCTGCCAGCCAGTCTTGCCTGCCAGCTTGCTGACCTGCCTGCCTGCCAGCCTTGGTCATGCCTGCCTGCCAGCCTTGGTGCCTGCTTTGGTGCAGCCTTTGCAAGCTTGGTGGCCTGCCTGCCTGCCAGCCCTGCCTGCCAGCCTTCCTGCAAGCCTTGGTTTCATGCCTGCCTGAGCAGCCTTGGTGCCTGCCTTCTGCCAGCCTTTGTGCCTGCCCCTCCCTGCAGCCTTCTGCCAGCCATTGGCGATGCCTTCCCCCACTGCCAGCCAGCAACCCACGACACTGCTGAAGCAAAGCAAGCCTCAGCTATCTGCTGCCAACCCTGGCAAAGAGGGACAGGGCTACCATGCCGCCCCGTGGCCCTCACTCTCGGTTCTGCTTGGGGGCGTTCTGCAGCACGGGACTTGCTCTTCTGGGCTGTGGCTTCTGTCTGGCTTCTGCTTCTGGAGGAGCTGATTGAAAAGCACTCCAGCCACCAGGCCACCTTCCACAAGCAACCTGCACCCTTCACCCTGGACTGGAGCGACCAAGAGGAGTGCCAGAGACTCATTTTTGGTTCTTATAGCTTGTTGTTAATAAAGTCATATTTTTGATTCACACACTTGCTTCATTTCTTTTTTTAAATAAAGTCTTGGTGGAAACTTTTAGAAAATGGTTAAGCCTTTGCATGCTTGTGGGATGGGGTAAGAGAGCTTGTGGAAAGGCAGGGATTACTTTGGGATGCAGGGATACCTTTGGAGATGGGTATAGTTGTGGGATAGATAACCTCCAGTGCAAGCATAGTGGGACTGGATGGTCCACCTCCCAATGCCACCCCTATGGCCCTTCATTATCAATTACAATGTAAGCATTGATCCACACATTTGAACTCAAACACAACTTTTTATTAAAGCCCTGTTCTTGTAGGCCACCAACATACATGGCCCAATCTCATCCATGTGATGAGACAGGCTGGAGGAAGCATCCTTTAAGCATCTACCATCCTGTCTTGCCACTCCACCGCTCCAGCTGGGGAGTTGCACCAGTGTTTCAGGAGGTTGCGCTGCTTCTTCGCTCACGTGAGGCTCTGTTGGGGCCTTGCACACCCTCAGGGTCTATAAGGTTTCATCCTTGCCTCCATTCCCAGGCTCCATGTCCCATTGCCTTGCTGGAGGTCCACGAGCCTGTTCTGCAAGACCAGGTAGTGGTGCGCATGAGATTGTGCAGGAATGCAGCAAGCTTCCACGATCCTCCTCATGGTCTCTGGGCAGATGCTGCATGTTGGCTAGAAGTACCTGGAACCTGTTGGCCAGGATGCCAAAGACGTTCTCCAGCCACCCGTCTTGCCCTGGAAAGCCTGCTAGTTAAAGTCCTCTCTTCACGGGTGAGGTATTTGGAGGGTAGGGCTTCATGAGGTAGGTTGTTAGGAGAGAAGGCGTCATCCCTCACAATGAAGTAGGGCACATCTTGCGTGTCGTTGGGCAGCCATGAGGTTGCTTTCCAGCCCCTCCTTTCAGGTGACTGGCATTGTATACCTGGGCATCTTGAAGATGGCCGTTGCCTGAAGCATCGATGTACATGAATCTGTAGTCAGCATCGACCATGGCGAAGAGGATGATGGAAGAAGCCCTTGGAGTTGTGATAAGTGGACCCTGAGTTGGCTGGAGCTTTGCAGGCCACGTGCTTCCCACCTATGGCTCAACGGTGTGGGGGAAGTTTCACTTCTGATACCACTGCTCTGCAACATTCTTCCATCCTTCTTCAGTGGAGGGGTACTGGAGGAGCTCCTCCTTGTATTCTTCGATGATGGCCTGCACCACTTCTCTGACAACAAGCTGATGGTGCTGGGTGGCACCCTCCAGCCGTGCTGCATGTCCTGTAGGTGGTCCCTGAGGCCATGAGTGTCACCTTGAGCCCAGGTTCCAGGCTGGTCGGAAGTTTGGTGGTTTGTCTTTGTCAACCTTGGGTTCAGGCACTGCACAAGTTCATCAAACATGGCTGGAGGGCATATTCATGAAGTTCTGGAATGCCCGAGGGTCTTCGCTCCTGAGCTCCACCATCAGCTTGTCGTTTAAAGTACGTACTGTTGCTCTTCTGGCAACATCTTTGGAGCCAGACTTTTTGGGGCTGCCTCCTTTTCTTCCGTAGTAACTGCTTACAGAGACTGTAGAATGGTTTCGAGTGTTGTAGAAGGATGTTGGCTGCCGAAAGGATTTTGTTCCATACACGGTGGACATGACTGGATGCTGTGGAATAGCGAAGTCAGATGAGGCTGCAGAGGTCTGCACAGCTGGGCTGCTGGTCTGAAAGTGAGATGCAGACGAGTTGCTCCCCCTTTTTATGGCAGTATAGGTGTCCCTTTGCATCCTCTAGGCATCCTCTAGGCATCCTCTCGGCATCCTCTATGCATCCTTAATATCCGAGATAGGTCCCCTCTGCAAACGTTTTTTCCATTTTAAACGCTTTGTTTCCAATGTTGCATCTGCTAGGCATCCGTTCTGCATCCATTCTGCGTCCGTTCTGCTTCTTCCCTCGTCCGGGCGGATGGAGTTGCGCGGATGCACAGCGCACGCCTAGCAGATATTGCGGATGTGTAACGGATGCATAGCGGATGCGTAGCGGATGCGTAGCAGATGCAAAAATGGATGAATTGGATACATTTTCCGCGCAAAAGTTTTGAGCAGCCCAAAACTTTTGGAGACGGATGAAACATCCATAAACGGATTCTGGACGGATTAGAGAGGAAGGAAAACAGAGGCAGTGAGTACATCGCGGTTTTCGATATGGATGGCAAGCTTTTTTGTCCGTTTTACATTCTCTTTGCATCCGTTGGTGCAGTGTGACATGGCCTTTACAGCTAGTCATGTAAGCAACTTCCCAACTTACAACCTGGATTTGAAGTTCGGATGGTCACACTCCTCCCATGATTACATGATCACCTTTTGGGTCACATTTAAGGTCATTGGTTCCCTGAACAATTTTGTGGCATTCACTTAACAACTGCCACAAAAAAGGTGGTAAAATTGAGTCCATCACATGGATGATCCAATTTACAACAATCATACCATGATGGGTCACTGCTCAGAGTTTTCTGTGAATGTTTTCTTATGTTAAACAGTTCATAGGTAACAGAATGACAGAATTGGAAGGGAAGGTTTGAAGGTTTTCTAGTCTACCCTACCTCAAGCAAGAAACATGAGTTTACGTCAACTCATAAAACAGTTGTATGGTTGTTTTGTATTTGTCAACAGAAAGGGAGGGGAAAGGGGTTTGAAAGAGCAGTGCAGCAGCTTGGAAATCAAAAGTGCATTCCATAGATAGTTTTTCAGATACAGTAACTTAGGTGACTGAAGTTTCTGCCATGCAAAAAACTAACTGGAGAACATGATTGATGACTCTTGGCTATGGATGTGTGTCATTGGAGAATATGAATTATGGTACACCCACAGGGTTGGGGAAAACCAAGGTCAAGGGTGACAGTGAATTATGTGTCTTAGAGCTGGCTACATCCAGGTGCCGACATGTTGACTCCCAAATAAATTATGTTTAATTTTGGAAGTTTGGCTTGAGATTCATGATTTAATTGGGGTAACTGCTAGAATCCTGACACCTATACCATTTTAGACAATCTCTCCCACATGTCTATTTTTGCCACCACAATAATAATTTACTGAGCACATACAATTAGTTCTGTGTGGACACATCACTCATATAAAATAGGTGAAAATGTGCAGGAAATGGCAACCTTATTGATCAGGGGCCTCAAACATCTTCCCTATGAGAAGAAACTAGAAAATGTCAGACTTAAAAAAAAAAAGTATTGAGATACATAAAGTCACTCATGGGATAGATAATGTTTTTTCTTCTCTCTCAAAATCCTAAGCTTATCTACTGAAAACAATTGGAAAGAAATTTAGCACAGATAAAAGAAAGTATTTTTTAAGTAGCATATGAGTGTTCAGAAGAATTGATTTCCAAAAGGTATGATGGCTACTAATTTGGTTGGTTTTAAAGGGTGACTACAGAATTCATGAAGATTTCTTACTGGCAATTAATCTTGAAGAGTCAATGTTATCCCTGCAGTGGAAGCAGAAGGCTAGACAAAGAATAATGGATGAAAACTGCCCAAAGAGAGACTCAACCCAAAAATAAGAATAAATTTTCTGACTGAGAACAATCAACCAATGTAACAGAAGTTGCCTTCAGAAGTCGTCTTCATCAATGGAAGCTTTCAAGAAGAGATTGGACTACCATCTATCAGAAATGGTGTAAGTGGGGGGTTGGAGTCGATGACCTACAAGGTCCCTTCCAACTTGGTTCATCTAAGACTCAAAGAATAGGGAGAAGGAGATCAAAGGTGGAAAAGAGGTACATCTCCACCTCTTTCTAAAAAGGCAAGTCCAGGGTGAGGAGTAAAATGTTGGACTAAGATGTCCCTTAGACTGATCTGGCAGGTTTATTCTTATGAAAATTCAGCAGCAGCCTTTTAAAAAAATCATGAAAAAATCAATTCCATGAATGTATCATTTTCTAAATTTATGTTCATAGGATGAGGGACTTCTTTGGCAATTTTGTTTCACATCTTTTCTGAGAATGAACCACTTGATATGATAAAGGCTTTGCACATCGCTGGACCAGAAAACTGAGACATAAATCTGAACTAGTCTAAAAACAGAAGTCATCACCTGAATCAGATGGAGAGATCAAAGTCCTCCCAAGCATGAATGAATACAGGTGATTGAGGCTTCAGACTCCAGGATAAAATGTGTGCAAAAGAGAAAGATGGTGATTTGTTTTAGGAAATGGGAGGACAGATTTTTGGAACACTGTTAATTAAAAAGTTTTCACAAATCATCTGATATGGTTGACAGAAATAGTGTTAAAATGCATCTTTCAGCAACAATTCAATACACAATACACTACATTACAAAACAAAAACAACAAAAAACCACCTAGGTGAGTTGGAATGGCTCCAAGAAAGCAGAAACACAAAAGAGTTAGGTATCATCCCAAAAAAATTATTACTTTGGTCAATCCTTTAAAAAGAACTGAAACTCTGTGAATCATGAAAATTATGGAACTGTTTTGCTGGAAAAGTTGTTATTTGTTGAATCCCCACATGTGCTCTGAAAATGTTTACAGAGTCCAAATACCTTGCAGTCGGAAGTGTTTTTTTAATTTCTTAAGCCCCTGTCACACAGCACCAACAGGTGCAAAGAGGATGTAAAATGGAGAGAAACACTTGCCATCCGTTGGTTAACGCGATGCTTCTGTTCTGTATTCACTGCGTCCGTTTTTCATCCTCTCTATCCACCAGCATCCGTCCACTGACATTCCAACCGCTCAAAAAGTTTTTCAGCTGCACAAAACTTTTTCAGCGGAAATGTATCCAACGCGTCCGTTAGACATCCGCTACGCATACGGGGAACATCCATTAGACGTCTGTCGTCATCCGTTACGCGTCCGCTATATCCGCTAGGCATCCGCTGCGCATGCGCGCAACTCAAATCCACTCCAGTGGAAAACGGACACAGGGAGGAAGCGAAACGGACACGAAACAGACACGCAGCGTTAGATAGCGCGGACGGAGAAAGGATGAAAGTGGATGCAGCTTGCATACAAAGCATTAAAACGGAAAAAACGTTCGCATAGGGGACGTATCTCAGATATTTAGGATGTCTGCAGGATGTCTAGAGGATGCAAAAGAGACACTAGCGGAAAACCTATATTTTCCTATAAAAAGGGGGAGAATCACCTGGATCTCACTTTCAATCCAGCAGCCCTGCTGTGCAGACCTCTTCAGCTTCATCTGGCTCTTTGCTCTTCCACACCATCCAGTCATCTCCACCATGGATCATCACACACTCCTTTTGGAAGCCACTATCGTTCTACAACAGCGCGAAGCCATCTACAGGCTCTTTCACCTGTTCTACGCAAAGAAAAGGAGGCGTCCAAGAAGTATCTGAGTCCGAAGATGGATCGTGAGAAGAGCAGAGTATGGACTGTATAACAAGCTGATGGTGGAGCTGAGGAACGAAGACCCCCGTGCATTCCAGAACTTCATGAGGATGCCACCAGCCATGTTTGACGAAGTTGTGGAGCGGCTGAGACCCAAGTTGACCAAGCAGAGCACCAACTTCCGGCCCAGCCTGGACCCTGGGCTGAAGGTGGCACTGACTCTGCGCCACCTGGCTTCAGGGACCACGTACAGGAGCATGCAGTACGGCTGGAGGGTGCCACACAACACTATTAGCATTGTGGTCAGAGAATTGGTGCAGGCCATCATCGAAGAATACCTGGAGGAGCTCTTCCAGTGCCCCTCCACTGAAGAAGGATGGAAGAAAGTTGCAGAGCAGTGGTATCAGAAGTGGAACTTCCCCACACTGTTGGAGCCATAAGATGGCAAGCACGTGGCCTGAAAAGCTCCAGCCAAGTCAGGGTCCACTTATTTCAACTACAAAGGGCTTTCTTCAGCATCTTCCTCTTCGCCATGGTCGATGCTGACTACAAGTTCATGTACATCGATGCTTCAGGCAACGGCTCATCTTCAGATGCCCAGGTATACAACGCCAGTGACCTCAAGGAGGGGCTGGAACACAACCTCATCATGGACTTCCATATCCAGACCCCTGCCCAACGACACGCAAGATGTGCCCTACTTCATTGTGGGGATGACGCCTTCTCCCTCGAACCTACCTCATGAAGCCCTCACTTCCAGACTCCTCACCCGTGAAGAGAGGACCTTCAACTACAGGCTGTCCATGGCAAGGCAGGTGGTGGAGAATGCTTTTGGCATCCTGGCCAACAGGTTCCAGGTATTTCTCACCTCTATGCAGCATCGCCCAGAGACCGTGAGGAGGATTGTGGAAGCTTGCTGCATCTTGCACAATCTCATGCGCACCCGCTACCCAGTGTTGCAGAAGAGGCTTGTGGACCTCCAACAAGGCAATGGGGACATTGGAG
>BHFT01030319.1:0-29173 GCA_004320025.1 Laticauda laticaudata | reverse complement strand
CCAGAACACAGAAAAAAACAAAAACGAAAAACAAGAAAGAAAATTTGTTAAAATATTCTTATTTCGACATTTGTGAGATCTTTTCTTTTCCTGGTTTTACTATCTCGAAAACATCTCTAAAATTTATACATCACTGCAATATAAATTATATCCTTTATTGCTGTTGCTATCGCTATATTATAAATCAATCTTTGTTCTAACCACTTATTCCAATAATTCCAGCTTATAATATACCTGAAGGTTTCTATGGTTTTTTAGAGCTAATGTTAACCTTCACATTTCTGCGGCAGTTTGAAATTTTTTGGATAATCATCTCCTTTGTAGGTATGTGTGGATGCTTACCAACACTGAGTAAAAAGCAACCTAGCTGCTGTTAATTACTGGGTATTCGTACCCACCATCTTTTGTCTTTTTTGATAATTTGTTGTCAAAAATCCTAGTAGAAAAGACTCTGGTTTATAATTAAGATCCTGTTTCTTTATATATCGTCCTAGCCAATTTCTTATTATCTTCCCAATTTTGGGCTTTCTATGCACATGACCACCACAGGTGGAAAAAGTTCCCCTCTTTCTTTTTTACATTTTCCAGCATTTTGTGACTTCATATTTGGGCACATTTCGCCAATCTCAAAGGAAGAAAGGTTGCCATCTATAAACAACAGTTTATATGCATTTTCTTGTAGTCGCCGCCGATTTGTTGTAATCTTATTATTGACTCTCCACATACTGCCACTTTTTCCCAATTCATTTAAAGTGATATGTATCATACTTACCATTCCGATCCAGAGGCTATAATCATATTTCCATTTTAACTAATTTCCTCGTTGCTATATGTGTCTATCTTCTCAAGTAAACAATATGTAAAATCTAGAGTAATCTTTTGTGTCCTCGAGCCCTTAAACATTAATGTACGTATCGCTGGGGTTTTATTAAACTAATTCCGAAGCCAGTAAAGCTTTTTCTATCGCTGGTTTATATCTACTATGAATTGTGTAACCTACTAATGGCCCCTTGATCCTATTAAATCCGCTCGTTCTTGAAGGTCTTGAACAGGATCAAATTTTCCTCTGTATGTCTAGATAAATTTTATATTTGATCATTCTATCAAAAATATCTAAACTTGATTTTGTGCAGGTGGATTTCACTGGCTCCATTGTGCACAGCAGGCTAAATCGGTAACGAGGAATGTTAAATAGGATTTTTCACATATTTTTTTTCCAATTAGTTACCTATGAGTCTCTAAAAGCCCCTGGCACATCTGCAACCAATGGATGCAAAGAGAACAAACGGACCAAAAAAGCATTGCATCCATGGTTAACGGCGATGGTATCCGATCTGTACTCACTGACCTCCGTGGTTTGCTTTCTCCCGCTAGCTGTCACAGCAATCCATTTTATGGACGTTTCATCCACCAGAACGTTTTGAGCTGCTCAAAACTTGCACGAAAATGTATCCAATTCATCCGTTCTGTAACATGCTAGCGCATCTGCTTGGCATCCATTCTGCATCTGTTACGCATCCGCTATATCCGCTACGCATCCGTTCGCCGCATACCCGGTGCAACTCGCATCTGCTCGGAACGCAGGAGGAAGTCGGAACGGTCATGCAGACGCGGAGTGCAGGAGACGGATGCCTGAACAGATGCAGCATGGAAACAAAAGCCAATTTAAAACGGAAAAAACAGTTCGCAGAGGGGACCTATTTCGCGATAAAAGGATTCTAGAGGAGTCTAAGAGGAGCCCACCTAGAGGATTGCCTAACGAGGATGCAAAGGGACACCTATAACAGCCCTATAAAAGGGGAGGCAACTCACCTGCATCTCACTTTTCAGACCGCAGGCCCAGGCTGTGCAGACCTGTGCAGCCTTCAATCTGACTCTTGCTCTCCACAACATCCAGTCATGTCAACCATGGATCGTAACACAGTCGTCTTTGGCAGCCACCAGTCATTCCTTCTGGGCAACAGTGCGCAGCCAAGGCTCTGTGAACTCTACTACGGGAAGAAAAGGAGGCGGCAAGAAGCGTCTGGGTCCAAAGATGGATGGGAGACCGAGCAGAGTTACAGATTGTACAATAACTGAAGGGTGGCGCTCAGGAACGAAGACCCTCGGTCATTCCAGAAACTTCATGAGGATGCCCCAGCATGTTGACCGAAGTTGTGCCGCACCTGACACCAACAAGTTTGACCAAGGCAAAACCACTCCGGCACCAGCACTGGGAACCTGGGCCCAAGGTGGCACTCACTCTGGCGCACCTGCCTTCCCGGGACCACCTCCAGGAGCATGAAGTACGGCTGGAGGGTGCCACACAACACATCCAGCCATTGGTGGTCAAGAGAAGTGGTGCAGGCAACATCGAAGAAATACCTGGAGGAGCTCCTCCAGTGCCCTCCACTGAAGAAGATGGAAGAAAATTGCAGAGCAGTGGTATCAGACGGTGGAACTCCCACAAACCGTTTGGAGGCCATAGAATGGCAAGCACATGCCTGCAAAGCTCCAACCAAACTCCAGGCCTCCACTTAATTTCAACTACATAGGGCTTCTTCAGCACTCGTACTCTTTGCCATGGCGATGCTGACTAAAGTCATGTACATCGATGCTTCAGCGAACGGCTCATGTTCAATCCCAGGTATACAACGCCTGTGACCCCACATCCACACCCCACCAAGGAGGGGCTGGAGACACCTCATTATCCACCCAATCCCCGGCGCTACACCACACCCATCCGTCACACACGCACTCACCACACCAGACCCCTGCCCACCACCACACGACACGACACAGAAAGATATCACATGTTCCCCCGACGCTGTACCGGCTCGCCGCCATCCTCCCATCCCCGAAGTGATGGAATGCACGAGGGTCTCCACCATTCCTTACCAGCTCACTTCATCAATCCACACATACACACCAGCGGAGCGCGCACCACCTGGACAGTTCGATATCAAGCCACACTCTCAAAATCCTACCCACCATTCTTCCTCTCCCCTTCTTTCAGAACCTGCGCTTCATGAAGCCCTCTCACACTCCAGACTCCTCACACGATCCATCCTCCGGACCCACACAGCTCTGGACGTTCCTTCCTTCTCCACACATTTGCCTCTAGTAAAGGGGATAGAAATAACAGGGTCCATGCTAACACAGGCGTCCAGAGGGTTTGTGAGAGTTCGTGTGGGCTGGATGTGGAGAATGCGTGGCAGAAACGTTTGGGCAGTGCTGCGTCCGCAATACATGTTTCCATGGGTAACATTCTCTCCAGTGTCATGATGGTGGAACCACCGAACAATTGATGTTGATGGAAGACCAGCTAGACCACAATGCCGGCCGTGAGAACCATTGAGGGAGTTGCTGTAGAGATCCAGGTGGACACGCTGCTCCCTGCACAATCTATGCGCGACCACGGCTGCTGGATCATACTGAGATCAGGTGATTTCTCCTGGGCTACCCCTTTTTCTGGGAATATCGGTGTCAGTCTTGGCAGAACAGGCTCGTGGCTTCCCGCTAGGTGTCTGTCAACAAGGCAATCGAGGGACATAGGAGCACTACTCTGGGGGAACTAGGAGGGCAAAGCATGTGAAAACCCTCGATCAGAGAACATCACTTGAGGATCGTGCAAGCGTACCAAACTATATCTGAGATGTAGCATCCCAGAATACAAGAGACCTCCACATTGTTTGGAATGGGAACAGATTGCTATGCTACATAAACTTCCACTTTATATCTAGAAACGCAGATTGCCTGGTGCACATAGCTTACATTACTTTCTATTTCTGTGCTACTCCCAGTTGGAGCAGTGGAGTGGGAAGACGAGGATGGAAGAGAATTAATGGCTTGCTTCCATTCAGCCTGTTCTCATCACACGGATGAGATTGGTAACGGTTTGTAGATGTGTGTACCCATCTTTTGTATGGTTGATTGTCTGGTCCCCTCTATTCAAGAACAGGGCTTAACAAATGGAGTTGTGTTATGTTTCGACCAATATTGTTTGTCTGGATGATTATTACAGATTGTCTTATGCATAGGCGGGTAATATGATGAGATTGGAGCCAATGGGAATGGGCCGAGTGTGACAGGATCGCCAGAGGTGGGAAGGTAGGGAAGCGGATTCGTTACAAACAGTCCCACATGCTTAACACTGGAGGTTTATATATCGCGCGGATACATACACTATTAGCGACATAGATACGTTTGTTCGCCATCATCCCAAAGTATTCAACTTGTGCTCTCCCACATGCTGGCGGATGTACAGTTCCGTACACAGGTATTACCCGCGGTGGACAAGTTCAAATCCCATCCCATCAGGTATCCCTGCCGTCTCCTCGCACCAAGTCTTTTTGTGCAGGGCTATCTTAAACTCCATAAACTTCTCTCCTCGCGTACGCACAGGCATAGGACTTAAACTCAATCCTACCTCAAAGTTAGAGTCCGAACGGACCAAGATGCCCACCTATAATTAAAAGGAGGAATGGAAAGTCGGAAGCAATGAAATGTGTGAATCACCAGTAGAAATGTCAAACGTTGTATAATTACAGATCACCAAAAACAAGCTGTAAAAGAAAATGACCATAAAAGTCCAAGGGAGTTCCGCAAAATAAAGTCCATCGGAGGTAGCCAATTTTCCCACACAGCATGCGACACGATGTGCAAGCCTGGACTCTTTTTTTAAATGTTTTTACATCCTCCTTTTTGCATCGTAGTGCACTGTGGTGTGCGAACGGGCTTTAGATACATTGAGGACTACTCGTTGGGTACGTCGTTTGTGCTCCAGGATGTGATTCAGGTCGTGAGCCCATTGCTCAGGGGAAGGGTTCAGGGTCCTTGTCGAAAGGTGGAGGTGGAGATTGTGCTCACAAAAGCTGTGAGTGACACGTGCTCGAGTTCGGAAACTCAGCACCACTACGGGGCAGTGCTGATATCAATATGAGCTGGTCCACATAAGAGTGACAGACCCAGTAAGGGTCCGGGAGTTGGTTTGAGTAAAGTCCTTGCAATGGTGTTAAATCCATAGCTGGCTCAGACCATGTAACCCGATATGCGAGAGGTCCTTCCGGGGTATGCTGCAATAGTCAATAGTGTGAACCGGCTCATGTATGGGCCATGGGGTGTCAGCCCAGTACTGATGACAGATTACTCACTGAGGCCTTGGTTTGCCCTTAGGCTGTGGGGTGCAGGTAAGGAGCCGTAGTGTAGTTGGGTTGCTTGTCTGGTCTGTGACCATATAGTGAAGAGCTGGACGTAGCGTGTGGCGAACGGATGGCAGTGGGGTGTGCAGTCATCGCTAGGTCTCAAAAGGAACTAAACTCTTCTATGTGCAGGAATGGGTTTGGGGGGGGGGGGGGCAAAATCCCCCCCCAAAAGTTGGGGACTGGTGGCAACGGTGTAGCCCGATGACTCTGTGCCGGACTGGGAAGGGCTGCTGCCTGTGCTGGCTGGACCTCCTGGGGTAGCCATAGCCCTGGTAGGTGAGGGCCCTGGGACCTGGAATGGAGGGGACATCACCTGGGTGGAGGAGCAGGCCCTGAAACTGGGTGGGAGCATGTTCCTCTGGGTCTGGAGGTTTGAAGCAGATCTGTGTATCCGGTCTTCATCCCCTGGTACTGGGGGTTTCCGCCATGTCCACGAGGGTCTGGGAACAATAGGTGAAGGAAGGCTTAGCGGTTGGAGGAGAGGAGTTGGTGTGGACCAGCTGAGAGAGGAGATCATATGGCTGGTCTGGATGGTGTCCCTGATCCCAGCAGACAGATGTGGCTTCTGGCCCTTGCCTGCGTCTGCCTCTGCTTCTGTGGAGGGGAGCTGGGGGATGATGTGGCTACGGCTGTGGGGACGAGCGACGTCTCTTTCTCGCACACACCAGGGAGGTCCTCCCGCGCTCTCACCATGGTTACACACTGTCCGCGGGGTTTTCTGGTCCTTGCGTGGCAGACGCTCCACAGAACTGCCTGGAGACAGGGACGACTCCGGCCGGAGAGTACGGGTCTTCAGCAGGCTGCCGGAAAGAGGGTAGACAGAGGGGTCCGGTGCTCCTCTGGCGGATCTCACCTCTAGGAAGCTGCACTCTGGCCATGATGCTGGTCTCGGTTCTTTCGTCACATTAACTGTGGCCTGGCCAATTTCTTCAGGTGCAGCTTCCCGTACCCAGGTGTGCATGTGCTTCCACCAGCCAGAGCACCTCCGAAGTGTAGCCCATGAATCTCCGCCTTCTCTCCTCCATAGCAGGCCTCTTCCTGTTTTGCTGTCCCTGTACAGGCCAGGTGCTCCTTCCGCCACTGATAGTCGTTCTCATCGTTCAGCCACTCCGCACCCCTCATCGCTCATGTTCCTTCCTCACTGGAGTACTTGCCTCCTCTCTCCCGTTGTCCGATAACGCCTCTTCCTCCCTTTGCAGGATCAGATGGGCCCTCATCAGAGGGCTCCCATGTAGTAGGGGCTTCTCCCCTGCCAACCACCAGCAGGCAGCAGCACCACAGGATCATCATCCTCTTTTCCCATCCCCTCTTTTTCTTTTCTTTCTACCCTTCAATTATGTACATGTTATTATGTTGTTGTGTTTTTTTTTAATTGTAAAATCAATAAAATTTGTTTTTTTTTAAAAAAAATTCAATGCAAAGAATAGTGCATTGACCAAATAGGTCTGCTGACTCATTTAGAAATAAATTTGCATTATGTGTGCTATTCTCTTTAATGTACCAGATCTTCAGAGTTGGGTTGTTAGCCTCCATTCCCAAATTGATGATAACAGCTGGCAGCACTCATATATTTAAACTGCCAATCATTCAAAAGCTGCATTTGTGGCCATTAACAACACTTATTACAGTTAAGTTCTTGATGTGCCGGAAAGTCTATATTTATGTTTAGATTACTAGGGAAGCTGTTGTGTGAGAGGCTGATTTATGCTGTATGTATGTCTGCACTTGTCATTAATATGAAGAGACAGTGTATAATGCAGTTAAGAGTTAGGAAAAGTACACTTACCATAATCAACAAGTGTTCTGATATGAGTGCCATCCAAAGTTCCAGATTGCTATTGTTTGGTTTTTCATGCCATTCAGATCCATGGTTATAATTAATGTGTTTATAAGGTTTGTTATTTGTATTTAAAAGAGATTATACCCAGGCAGTACACTGTCATTGTGGAAATTTTATATATAACAAAGGAAACTGAATCATTAAAATAATTTTGAAAAATGTATGTGTTTACATCCACTTGTATACATCCATTTGCATGCAATGATTCAGATTTGATTCTGTAAGTCAGAAATGTTGATTAATTTGTTAAGGCAAAGAAATACATTACTCCCAAAATGATCAGTCAGGAGACATGGTGAAAAAAATGTGAATAAAACTAGCAATATAGCAATCAGATTTAATTTATGTCTAATCATCCCTATTTTTTTTTTTAGGTTCCATATTTTTTGGATCTTTTTGGAGTTCATGTTCAATTTTTTAAAATCCTTTCTTGTAATTCATTCTGTTTCTTCCATTTTTCTTTGTTTTTCTTAGCTAGATAAGCTATTGACATACCCCTCACAAAAGCCTTTGTGGTATCCCATAGATTTTGTAAAAAAGTGTGTTGTTTTAGATTAACCTGAAAAATATCTCTAATTCATCCTTGATTCTTTGAGTATATTCTTTTTCTTTTGTTATTTGTGAGTTTAGTATCCATCTTTTTCTTTTGTTTTGTCCTCTCCATGTAATTTTCACTGGGCTATGGTCGGCCCATATATTGGGCATTATTTCTACTTTACTAATGTCTTTCTCAATTGCCCCATTCACCCACGCCATGTAGATTCTCGACCAGCATTTTTGTGGACTAGAATAGTATGTAAATTTCTTCTCATTTGGGTTTCTCTTCTGCCATATGTCTTCCAAATTGGTCTCTTTCATTAAATTGAAGAAAGTTTTTGATAGAGTTCTCTTTTTTTTCTTCCTAATCTCTTCCATGCTAACATAATCCTTTCTTACATCTACAATGGCATTGAAGTTCCCTATTAAGCAAATATTTTCTTCACCTAGAATAATTTTTTGATTATATAATCTCATAGAACTTCTTCTGATTGTCATTAGGGACATATATCCCCACCAGTATTAATTGTTTTTGATGCAAGTTGATTTGTATCATTAAAATTCTGCCTTTTTATCTCCATAGATTTGTTTTCCATTTATCCCTTTTTTACATAAATTGCTAGACCCTCCCTTTTTTTTCTTTTGATCTGCCAGTGCTATGAATAATACACCTAACTTGGGATAGTCTAAATATTTTCTGTGTTGTTTTTGGATATGTACCTCCTCTAGGCATATGTCAACATTTTGTTTAGTTAATTTAGTTAGTACTTGTTTTCTCTTAATCTAAGAGTTCAGTCCATTGATATTTATTGAGAGTAATTTGATTTCTTCTTCCATTATCAGTTCTAATGTCTACCTAAATCTTATGTTGGTTCTTGCTTCTCTTTGGGGTCTTACTCTTAGTCCTTCTCTCCTTAGGTATTCTTTCTCTTCTTTACCTACCTCTTCTTGATCTGTTTCCTGTGGTCTTCTTGTTGGTCCTCCTGACTTTCCAACTCTTCTTTGCTGTTCCCCTCCTCCTCTATTTCTACCAACTCTACCAATCATAAAATTCTAAACAATATCTCCTTCTGTTGTTCAATTAAAAAAGAAAATTTCATGGCAACTATTGAGAAGATTTGGCAACAGGGATGATGTTTGGAGGCTATATGTAGCTTGGAACCATAGTTTCTATTTCTATTATAGTATTTGCCATATTACAAATGGAAGGGTTTTGATTTCTATACACAAAGAGAGAAGTGAAACAAGAAGAAAAGATGTGGCTGTTTTGTTTCAGATGTGATAATCCTTGCTAATCTGATAAGAAATTCGTGTAATTTGGAGTCTCCAGAATATAATGCATTGAATAGTGGGGATTTTTTTTAATCTGCTGATAAACTCCTGATTTTGCTATCTAAGATATCAGAAATATTTCAATTCCCAGTAAGAGTGGCTGGAGTGGTCAGGTCTCCATCTTTTCCTACAGCTGCTTGTATTTTTCAGGGGGGCTTCAGTTTTTAACATCACTTTTTTTTGTATAAAGTTTTTTTATTTTATAACATATAAAAATTCCCTTTTAATTTAAACAGTGTGTTGTCTGGATACAAATAGTTTTAGAAAATAATCATCAAAGTGTTTACAATAATATTAATTACATTGACATTAATTCTATCATCATCATCATCATCATCATGATGCTTGCTTATCCATTTTAACAAACCTCCCTTTTTTCATTGATTCTTTTCTTATATTTCCATTTTTCTAACTTCTGTTTTTATCAGCTAACCATTGATAAAATAAATCCCACATCAAAAAGTATTCAGATTCTTCCTTTTCCTTAATTATAAGTGTTAATCTATCCATTTCTTCATATTATGGTATCTTTTTAATCAGATTTTCATCTGCTGGGATCTCTTCACTTTTCCATTGTTGTGCAAATTCTTGCTGCAGACAATACATGTAAAATCAAATATGTCTTTAGACTTATTCAGGAAAATATCCAACAAAAATATTTGTGGTTTTAAATCAATATGTTGCTTTACCATTTTTCCCATTATTACCATAGTACCATTTGCCATTATTCAGGAAAATATCCAACAAAAATATTTGTGGTTTTAAATCAATATGTTGCTTTACCATTTTTTCCCAACCATGTATGTATTTTTGTCCAATATTCTTTTGTGTTTTGGCATGTCCACCACATATGATAATACAAACCAGGTATTTGTTGGCATTTCCATTTAGCAAACATATCCTTAAACATATTTGCCATCTTTGGGGGTGGAAAATACCATCTATAAAACACTTTATAAAAGTTTTCTTTATATGCAATTGACATCATTAGTTTATAATTTCTATCCCACTTTTTTGCCATTTATCTAGCACTATTGTATAACCAAAAAAAATTAACCATGCTATCATTATTATATATTATATACTGTCAGCTATATATTGTTAGCTTTTCATCTGTCCCTGTTAATATTTGATCTAATTCTGTTAATTCTTTCTAGAAAAACATGCATTTTGCTATCCTTCTCATATCAAGATTATATCTGCATTTGTGTCCACCATGTTATGTCAATCCTTGACTACTCAGTTCTTGCTTACTTTTTGTTCAAGATGTCTTTGTATTTGGTAATGTTTTCCATATTCCATTTCGGTGGATCAGAGCCTCTATTATGGAGAGCCAAACTAGTATTTTAATGTAATATTAATGTCATTCTTTAATTTTTACCCACACTGACAATAATGCATTTCTAATGTAATGTCTTTGGAAATAACTATTTTATTTTTCCCATACCATAAAAAGGCATGGCAAACCCATTTGGAGATCATGTCCTCTAAGGTTGATAATCTTTTGTTCCTCAAACCAATCCATTATTTTCCCTGTACCAAGGCCTGATAATACAATTCCCAAACTGGCAGTCCACAGTCCCCTTTGTTTTTTTGAATCTTGCAGCATTTTCAAACATCCTTGCCAAATGTATCTTATTATTTTATTTAATTCTTCAAAATATTTTTTCAGCTTTATTGGTATTGTTTAAAACAGATATAATAGTTTGGTTAGATATTAATTTTTATAGTAGTTATTCTTCCTGCCAATGACAGTTGCAGGTTTTTCCACTTCTCCAGGAATGTTTTAATTAGTTGAATCAATTTATAAGAATTATCTTCTTTAATGGGTGCACACCTTGCCATTAGTTGGATTCCTAGGTATATAACTTTCTTGACTATCTGAATATCTATTTTCTTTATTAACTCTTTTTCTGTGTATCTATAAGATTTTTAACTAGAAGCTTAGGTTTTTTTTCTTTATTTATTTTTAGTCTTCAATTTCACCATATTCTTCTATTTTTTTAAATTAATTTGGGTCTAGTTTCTTGTGCATCTTCCAGGATAAAAAATAAATCATCTGCAAATGCCTGTAGTTTGTATTTTGTTTTTTATTTCCATACCTTTAATTTCAATGTCTTGTTTAATATTTTTATTTAACACTTCCAATGTCAATATGACTAGTAAAGGGGCTAGTTAACATCCTTATCTTATGCCTTTTTTTATAGTAAAATTCTCTATCATATCTCCATTTAGCATAACCTTTCCTATTTGCTTATGATATATTGCCTTAATCATGTTGATGGATTTCTCACCAAAGTCCATACATTTTAATTGTAGTAACATAAATTGCCAACTTACATTATCAAATGCTTTCTGTGCATCTAAGAAGTTCAATACCATTTGTTTTCCAGGGTGTGCTTCATAGTACTCCAGTGTGTTTAAGATCATTCTCGTATTATTTTTAATCTGTCTCTTAGGTAAAAATCCATTCTGATCTGAATGTATAAATTCATTCGCAATCCTTTTTAATCTCTCTGCTATTATTGAAGCATATATTTATAATCAGCATTCAATAAAGATATAGGTCTATAGTTTTTTTTTATCTCTGTTAAATCTGAATCTTCTTTTGATGTAAGGGTAATATTTGCTTCCATCCATGAATTTGGCACCTTCGTTTCTAACAATACTTCATTATGGACTTCCAGCATTTGTGGGCCTAAAGAATCTTGTAAGTATTTAAGTTCTTCCAGTAGCCCATCTGGTCCTGGTGTTTTATTGTTCTTTTGCCTCTTAATCACTTCTGTTGTTTTTAACATCACTTTTTAAGTCTAGTTTCTGATAGCTGACTGGATGCTAAATATTCTTTATACCCATTTGTTTCTAGAATTGTTACCTTTTATTGATTTTTTTTGGATCTTTAAATAATTTTTCTTTTGCTGAAAAGAAGTCTATAAGGTTTTTTTTTTCCTTTTGTAGTGAAAATGACTGAATCTGATTTATGCTGGATTTTTATTTTAAGAATTTTGTATTTTACTAAAATAACTGTTGGTTTCCTAAAATAACTGTTGGTTCATTTTTTCTCCCCATCTTCTCTGTTGTGAAACTTTTTACCTCTGTTTCATTGTGACTCTTTTTCTCCACTCTAAAGGGAATTTTTCTATAAAAACTTTACTACAAGAACAAAATAACAATAAATTAAGATGTTTGAATATTGTATTATATATCCATTAATCCAATGCCCAAAAAGAGACATAAGAGAGAGAGGGTATTTAGATAATTTTAACATTAAAACCTTCTTGGAACTTTTGGGAAAAAATATTTGCAAGTTTTTAGTGAAAAAATGGATAAAGGTTTGATTAATTTGTAACAATTTTAAATCAACCTAAAGAAGATCTCCAGAAACAGCAACAGTAGCAAAATCAGCAATGCAATTGGATGGACTAGAAGTTAATCTGCTGTCAACATTTTTGAAAAAGAAGAAACTTTGTTTGAAAACTGGTCATTTGTTAAAGGCTGAAGAGGATATGAATGAATTTGACCTTCTCAGAAAAGCTGATAGAGGTTACAGAATGGAAACATCATATGCAATTACAAGACAGCTGTCAAGATATTTCCCAATTTGTGGAAAAAAATGTTGAACAACAAGTATTATGGAGATATTTTCAATGGAGACCATTTTTTGGGGGGAGGGAATTGAGAAGCAGTTGTTTAGAAAGATACCATTTGTAATTTTAAAGAAAAGCTAAGATGATAAACTGGATATTCTTTTTATTATTAAGAATCAAAAGATGGTATGTGATACTAGATGGAAAAAAACAATGGTTGTAACAGTCTTATGAGAGAATATCGGCCACTTATAGACTTTCTGCAAGTTGAATACTATACAACAATAGATTGTTATTAGAGGACTTTGAGAGTTTGTTTTTCTGGTTGGAATTACCTATTAATTTTTGTTTAGATAGATAGTGGGTCAAGTTGGTTGATTGTTAATAAATTTCTATAATTGTGATATTTTTAAATGTTATATAGGAATTTTGCAGATATAGACATACAAGTTTATAGATTGTTGACCTGTTTTTTAAGAGGGGAAACAATTGTTGTCACTAAAATATTTAATTTTGTTCAACCAGGGGTGTCATTTTGTGTGTATGCTTGATAATTTTAATACATTTTATTTTGTATTGTATTTTTCCCCTTGGTCCTGTATTTTAACCTTGAAATAACAATATTAAAAAAATCATGGATTTAAAAGCATAATATTTCTTGATCATTCAAAAAGCCATCCAATCCAGCAATTTATAATATTTAATGGCCAGGTAGAAGCATTTAGAAAATTCACATCAGTGATGCAGAGCAATGATCTCTTACTAAAGTACTATTACTTTATAGCAGGTTTTTTTTAAAAGCATGTTGCCTGTAATTCAGAAGATAACCCAATCCTTCATAATTTTTTCTAGGATCATTCAAAGCTATCTAAATACCTGTCCATCACCATATCTGAAATCTAGTTTAACAATCTAGTTTAACATTGAGAATTATAAAGAAGGAACATCTTCCTGCAGTTTGCTTCAAATAATAATTCTGAATTCTAAGAAAGGAGAAATTTTCAGTATCTACTAAGGTTTTTAAGGTTCTATAAACCTTATTTTTTACTTGACTTCAATAAAAAAAATAATCTTTCCTTAGGGAGAAATTGTTCTACAGTTTTCAGCTCCACAGTATCTTTTTGAGATAAAGAACTGGCACAGTGCAGAAATCTGTCAAAACCAAATGGGCAGACTGCCATATGCTTTTTTTTTTTTACTTTTTACTTTGTTTCATATTCCCTCCCACACACTTCTAGTTACCTATTGTCTCCTTTTCTATTTCTCTCTCTTCATTCTGACAATCATTTCTCTCATTATTTAGACTGCAAATGTCAAAATAAAGAGCGTTTTTGCCCTTCCTTCCTTCCTTCCTTCCTTCCTTCCTTCCTTCCTTCCTCCCTTTTATATTTAAGCAAATGCACAAGTAATAATATCCATAAAACTACTGTATATACTCTCTTCAGTTTATGCTGTGAGAAAACTTCACTTTTATATAATAGAACATAATGCAGAGATTTAATTCTGAGATTGTTTGCATCATATAGAAAAAGAAATTAGAATAGAATAGTGTGATTATTGACCAAGTGTGATTNTTGCATCATATAGAAAAAGAAATTAGAATAGAATAGTGTGATTATTGACCAAGTGTGATTGGACACACAAGGAATTTATCTTGATGCATATGCTCTGAGTGTACATAAAAGAAAAAATACATTCATCAAGAGTAAAGAATCATAAGGTACAACACCTAATAATAGTCATAGGGTGCAATAAGCAATCAAATCATACTAGAAACAGTCAATATAAATTGTAGGGATACAAACAAAGTTACAGTCATACAGTCACAAGTGGGAGGGGATGGGTGATAAGGAGGGGTGGGTGATAAGGATTATAGTGTTATTTTCTGATTATTTAAATCAAGGTAGAATGATATCAATACATCTAATTATAAAAAGCATCATTATGTAATAGGCCAAATAAGTAATGTATGTTTTGTTAACTAATTATTAGCATTGGCGTCATTATTTACAAGAAACATGGGCTACTAATTATATTTTCATTCAAATATTTACATCTTTTTAAACTAAACCTTCTTAACAACATAGAATCAAGTCTACAAATTGATTTTTTTTCTCCTCTGCTTTTATTTTATCTTCAATTTTTTTCAGAGTGATCTGAATCTTTTGGGGAAAAGGTGGGAAGAACATTCAATAGGATATTATGAGAAATCTGTAGCATATTTTGAAAATAAAGATCATGTTAAAATACATATGGGTTTTGGAGAGTTGATTAAAATTAATGTGTTTGTGACAAATTGTAAATGCTAGAACTGTTATTCAAAATATTAGCAAGATTTAACAACTTGGGTGGTAGTCAGTCAATAGGAAGATATTTGATCTGCTACCAGAAGATTTATTTGTTTATTCTCCTTATTCAGTTGGCATAGCCATATACTGTGACAATTGTTTCAACCCATATTGCCTCTTCCTGCATTTGCAAAAATGGCCAAGATCACTGCTTTTGTTGATTTAGGTTCTGAAAATTAAAGAGGATATTTTGCTGTAACTATCATCTGTCAAGTTTCTAAGCATTTTAGAAGGAATTACCTTCTTAAAAAGATAATTCAACAAATCAGTGTCTGCTTGACTATTTAATTAGATTCTGCAGTATTACAAAAACAAGTTCTGAGTACAAGAGTTGATTCCCCAAAAGAATCTCCCAAAGAGGAAGACTCTTCTCATGCCTGTTAGAAAACATTTGATCAGCAGAGACCATTTTATTTCCCTCCAATTCATTCAACATGACAACAGAATATCCTTTAATTGTGGACATTTTATAACTTTACTTGTCATTAGGGGATAATGTATAGGCTTATGAACAGTAATATACACATGCTTTAATGGCTTTCCACAAAACTATGATCAGTCTTCTAAAGAAATACAATATATAGACCTAAAGTGCACTATTGATTCCCTCTTGCCCACCTCTTGCAAATGCTCACACCATTTGTCTTTCAACCTCACTCTTTCTGAGTTAAATTTTCAATCTGCTTCTCTCATTCTATCCTCTAAAACAGGGGTCTCCAAACTTGGCAACTTTAAGACTTGTGGACTTGTGGACTTCAACTCCCAGAATTCCACATAGCTGGCTGAGAAATTCTGGGAACTGAAATCCACAAGTCTTAAAGTTGTCACATTTGGAAACCTCTGCTCTAAACTATTCCATTCCCAGCCAAATTTCCTGGAAAGTACCTTACAAGTGATACTGCCAGCATGTCGTGGACTTAATTTCATAAATCACTGCTCCTTCTCTCCTTTACTCCTTGTCCATAAGTAGTCCTTTGGGCAGCAAAGGATAAAATATAGTGCTATTTCTTGCTTTTATTCTGTTCCTTTCTGCCACTTTCTGTCTTGTCACACTGAAAGTAGGGTCTTATATACATTTCTCAAATACTGTTTCTGCAAGTAGGTTCTATTCTTTCCTCTTATTACATTACTTGTTGAGTTGAAGCTAATAAAATTATTTTGGAGTCAGCATGTATGTAATGCTACTTTCTAGTATTACATACATGCTGTACTAAAGATTCTAGTACTAAAATCTGTTTCTCTATTTACCCACTGTTGAGAATAACTTTTTTTTTTATAAATAAAAAAAATAACCTCATGAAAAATATTTATCATTTGATTGTGTCCTTAGTTAGGAAGTTTAATCCTTAAACATAATGGTAACTTACTTAGAGCATTTTATTTCCAGTGACTTTTAAAAGATTCTTCCACTCCCATACTCTTTTTCTCAGGAAAGAATGCTTACACTTTGACCTTCCATTTTCCTGATTATACAGCCATTTTTTAAAAAAGATAAAAAGCAATAGCAATTAAATTGAACAAATAATGCCTTTCTTTAAAAATTAGAAATATAGGCTAAAATATTTTTGAAACAAAATTAATCATTTTATAATAAGTGATGTGATATTTTAAATAAGGGTGGTACTCATTAAAACTTTCAAATTTCTGACTGGTATGAGACTGATACTGTCCAACAGTATCTAGTTGCAAACAAGCTTTTTCCATCTGAGCAGAAAAGGAAACTTCTGCTCAGCAAAGGAACAAATAGTCAGCTCCTAACTGACAACATGATTTGGAAAACTTCAAGAGAAGAGAACCAGTTTGTACATATCTTGGAATGCTTACAAGAAAACATTTGACTCCCTGCCACATGACTAGATAACCGAGTGCTAGTAATAACAAAAGTCACTAGGAACATCAAAAGCTTTGAACAAAACCACTGGCATAATGGAATGCACAGTTGCTGGTTAATGATAATAGAATGAGAGAGAATAACAGAACAGAAATATGTTTCTGTTACTGTTTTTTTACTCTACAGATACATCAACAATACTGAACAATCAGGCCATGACTATCAAACATTTTTTTAAAAAAAAAAACCATCTGCTAGGCTATCCTGCCTCATTTACATGGATGATCCATGCATGGATATAAAGGAAAATATTACCTGAGATAGAATTGTTACTCAACACTGTCTGTATATACAGCCAGTAACAATTGTTGATGAAGAAAAAAAAAGTCTGGATAGTAGATATGGCAATAACTGGAGCAGCAGAATAAAAGAAAAAGAACTGGAGAAAATCACAGAATAACCAAGACCTGCAAACAGAGCAATTGTAGAAAAAGAAAGTATAGGTAGTACCAAGAGAAATAAGAGCCTTAGGTATAATTCCAAAATAACTGGAACACCACTTGAATAATATTGTCAAAATCATCATCACTCAATTACTCAAAATGCCGTACATCCCACAATGGTATTTTTAATAGTATCAACCAATTCTATCTGCCTATTTAAGCTCTTTGCAAAGTACTTGATATGTGAATAAAATGCTGAATCAAATCTAAACATCTTCATCACTGTGCCACAAACCATAATAATAAACATCTGGCTTACTGTCTAACAAAATACCATTATAATAATACACCCAAGAAGCCATATTAATTGGCTGTATCTTCCAGTAATTGAAGAGAACAAAGAACCACTACAGGTGAAACAAACTGAAGAAATCAAAACTTGGTTTGAATTACTGCATTAAGAAAAGCCAACAAACCTTGGTAAAGGTTGCAAATTAAGGACAGCTCTTGAACATCACAAAAATGAAAGCTGACTATAGAAAATAAACAACTGAAAACTAATTTGTAAATTGAGAGAACGAGCCAATGCATGGTCAATATTTAAAGTATATAGAAGTGAAATCTGGTAAAATTCCCATATGGAGTGGATTAAGATCAAGTATGTTAAAGAAAGTAAATGCAGCCTTATTTAACCAGCTCAAGAACTGATTTTATGAAACTGAAAATGCAGCATGCACAAACAGAAGATGTTGCCTTTTAGAGAAAAGAATGAGATAATTGTTCATTTGACCAGTGGCTGCAGTAAAATTTAATAAACTGACTCCAAGAAGTATCATGACCAGTTGTCAGTATTCTTTATTAGAAACTGCCAGCACTTTTTATTTAAATGTAGCAGAAGCTTAGAAACATCCAAGCTGAGAAGATTTTGTAAAATGAACAGGTTGAGATCTTTGTGACTTTAAAATGTAAACAGATAGTCATTTTGTTCATAATATGATGATATAACCATCACTGAAAAGAAGAAAGTCTGGTTCAGTAAAATGCTACAAAGGATGATAGATGCTTGAATTAAAGAAAATCCATTGGGAAAAATATTGCAAAATATCAGTACTTCCATATTGAAAACAAATATTCATAGAAAAAAGAAATCACCTGTTATATCAATCTTGACTATGGCCCTCACAGCAATATCTAAATGGCTCTGTCAATATTTGGAAATTTTCAGTTTATTGGACATGAAAATCCTAATTTTACAAAGAAAAACCCAGAAAGAAGAAAAAACATACCTTACTTGGAACTATATTTTTGGACCTCATCATATTTTTATGGCCTTGGTTAGGATTTGAATGATAAAGTTTTCACTAATATTAGACTGTGGATCTAATTTCAACGCACTCATAATAATAAGAGAGTAAAAATAGTGTCAATAGCAATAGCTGCAGTCAAAAAACAACTGAAGCATCATTTAAACATCATGGGTATTGATAAATCACACCACCAGTCAACTACCAAAAAAGATTTTATAGAAAAAGCTTACATCTTGCAACAATATTTTTTAATATTATAAAATGTCTGCCTAACTGAGGTCATTATAAAGGACTCAACAGATAGACAAAAATGCTATGTCTAACTATCTGACTGGCTAGGTGATATTTCATAATTTTATCTCACTGTTTTTAATATACATGGTATATTTATCAATTCAAGGCAGCAGACATGTATAATACTTCTCTCTCCCATTTTTACCATAATAATGAAGTTTTTGGGATTAAAAAAATGATTGTCCCATGGTCACCTAGCTGGTTTTATACCTAAGGAAGACCTCACATTCCCCTGTTTTCTAGGCTAACGTCTTATAAGAACTTTGGTGGCTCAGAATGCAGTACTGCAAACTACTTCTCCTGACTGCCAGTTGCCAACAATTTGGCTGTTTGAATCTTACCAGGCTCAAGGTTGATTCAGCCTTCTTTAAGGCTAGGTCACACTGGCCGACGGATGCAAAACGTATGCAAAAAGGACACAGCAGATGAGCAAAATTTCAGGGGTGGGCTCCATCCGTTGTTTCGCTCTCAAAGTGCCAATTTTCAATAAACGAAATGGAAAACAATGAAAGGACTGGACATGGGGAAGATGTGTGGGGATGTAACCGCGGATGTTCGTAGGAAGCCTAGAGGACGGAGCGGATGGAAGCAGATTGACACATACGAAGGACTTCCCGGGGAGAATAGCAAAGCGGACGCATAGCGGAAGGAACGGTGTGTACGCGATGACGCGGATGCATCACGGATGCCTATAGGATCCTAGCGGATGCGTAGCGGATGCAAAGCATTCACTGCGCATACGGGGAGGATGAATTGCATAAGCTCCATGGATTAAGGCTGCACCTTCGCAAGCAGTCAGCATTCAGAGGAAAGACCTGCTGCCAGAGACATCTGAGAAGAACACCATGGGGACGAAGAGGAAGCTGTGCCTACTGCCAGCCCTGGGCAAGAGCGAAGACCCCCTCCCCACTGGCGTTGCTGCATGCTGAAGGCTGCTGGTGCTGCGCTACGGTGCTGTTCTTGGTATTGCTATCTCCCTGCTGCTGTTCCCCTGGTTAGAATCTTATTTGTGCTGCTGGTGCTTCTCCTGCTGGTGCTGCTGGTGGCTTCTCCTGCTGCTGGCTGCTGCTTGGTGCTTCTCCTGCTGGTGCTTGCTGGAGGGGTGCTCGCTGGTGCTGTGGTGCTGCTGGTGCTTCTCCTGCTGGTGCTTGCTGGTGGTGCTGGTGGTGGCTGCTGGTGCTGCTGGTGCTGCTGTGCTTCTCCTGCTGGTGCTGCTGGTGCTGCTGGTGCTTCTCCTGCTGCTGATGGTGGCTTCTCCTCCTCCTCCTCTCCTCACTTCACTACATCCTCCTCCTCCTCCTCTCTCCTCCTCCTCCTCCTTCTCTCCTCTCCTCCTCTTCTTCTTCTTCTTCTTCTTCTTCTTCTTCTTCTTTCTTCTTCTTCTTCTTCTTCTTCTTGCTTCTTCTTCCTTCTCTTCTTCTAGTAACTACCATTTCCTGAGACCATAAGAGGAGGTGTTGGAATCGGCTGGGGAGAATGGTACGCTGTGGAGCGAAGGGCCACGGCCATCTTAACATAAGCGACACAGAGAACGCAGGCCTGTGGAGAGAGAAGGTGGAGAGCCTGAGCTAACACTTCAGATGTACTCCTTGATGGTGGAAGCACATGCACACCCTTGGTATGCAAGCTGCACCTGAAGAAATTCGGAGCAGCGCCGTTGTCAAGCTCACTGACCGGAGACCTATGTCAATGGCCAGAGTGCAGCTTCCTGGAGGGTGAGATCTGCCACCAGGAGCAGCCCTCTGTCACCCTCTCATCAGACAGCTCACAGAGAGCGCAGTCCTCTTCCAGCGCAGGACCATTGCTACCTTTTCGCAGCGCAGGTTCTTTTGGGAGGGGCCCCATGGCAAAAGACCCAGCGACGAGCTGCACTCCCCATGCCGGAGGAGACGTGGAGGATCCCCTTCTCAGATGAGCAAGAAGAAGGCAGGCCACAGAGACAACCCACACGCCATCTCAGCCTCACCTCCACAAAAGCAGGCGAGAGGCAGACCGGAGGGACAGAGCCACACTGTCCTCTTGGAGATCAGGGATACAATCAAAGCCAAGCCACAGATCTCCTCTCCCAGCTGGTCCATTCGACATACCAGTCCTCTAACAGAAAGCCTTCACATCATGTAGTGCCAGCCCTCATGACATGCCCGAGGCCAGTACCAGGTGATGAAGGAGAGGATCACAGCTCTTCTGTACCACCTCCAGGCCAGCTGAACCTGCTCCTACCCACTCCAGGTCTGCTCCTCCACCCAGGTATGTCACAGCCTTCCACAGATTTCAACAGCCCTCCCTACCAAGCCCACCACCTACAGGACTTTCCCACAAGCAGAGGCAGCCCTTCCCAGTCCAAGGCCCAGGTTCATCGCATGCCACACGATGCCACAGATGCCTCACCTGACCCAGCTGCAGACCATACAGCCCCACTACCTCTCTTCTCCACCCAAAGCTAAGCCCCTTGAATCAGACTCTGTCATCAAGTCTTTGGCCTCACATCCCAGGCTATTGATTGAAGGGCCTCTCAACCTGCACGGGACTGAGTCAGCGCTCTCTCAGAGCTTCCTGCACACACCATCTCCTATTGTTATCTCAGGGCAAGGCACCCCAAAGGCGCCTCAGACCAGCACTCCAGCAACAGCGCACCGTCACAGTCCCTGGCGCCCTTCCATCTGAGACATGGGCAATGCATCAGAGTGAATTAGAATCGTTGTCAGAGACTGAGTTGTTACGCTTTCACTTTACATTTTGTTACGAACACTTACTTGGGTGCATTTTTGCTTTTTAATAAAGTCATACAGTTGTTTATTAATAAAGATTATCTTTGCTTCACACACTTGGTTCAATTTTATGTACTTAATAAATTGTGGTTGGGGAAAACTTTGAAATAAAAAAAGGGTTAAGCCTTTGCATGCTTGTGGGATTGGTAAGGATAGCTGTGGATGGATAGACTGTGGCCATGGGTTAAGGGATAGCTGTGGTATGGGTAAGGATAAGTTTGTGGGATGGGTAAAGGACTCAGTTGTGGGATAGATAAACCTGCCAGTGCAGCATAGTGGGAGTATGGTCCATCCTCCCAGCTGCGCACACATATGGCTCTTTATTATCATAACATTTAATCATTTCTACAACACATTTCAACCTATAAACAAAACTCTTTATTAATGCCCTGTTTCATGTAGGGCCATTCAACATACATGGCATAAACATCCTCATCAGTGTGATGAGCACAGCGCTGAACGCCAAAGCATCCATTAAGCACCTACCATCCTGTCTTTGCCACTCCACTGCTACAGATAGGGAGTTGCACCAGTGGTTTCAGGTAGGTTGTGCTGCTTCTTCCTCATGTGAAAGCTCTGGTTTGGGGCTTGCATATGCCAAGTGTCTATCAGGTTCTGTCCTTGCCTCCAATCTCACAGGCTCATGCTCCCCATTGCTTGTTGACTGTCCACCAAGCCTGTCCTGCAACACTGGTGGGTAGTTTCATTGCACTCCATGCCATGATATTGTGCAGGATGCAGCAAAGCCTTCCACGATGCTCTCACAGTCCTGGGTGATGCTGCATGTGGTGAGAAAGCTACTAGAACCTGTTGCCCAGGATGTCAAAGGCATTCTTCCACACCCGTCTGCCTGGACAGCCTGTAGTTGAAAAATTCCTCTCTTCACGGGGTGAGGAAATCTGGGGTGTAGGGCTTCATGAGGTAGGTTTTCTGAGGGAGAAAGGCATCATCCCTCCATGATGAAGTAAGAACACATTTTGGTGCTGTTTGTTGGTAGGGGTCTGGATCTGGGAACCCCCAATGCTGAGGTAAAGCATTCAGCCCATCCTTGAGGTAAATGGCGTTGTATATCTGGGCCTCTGAAGCAGACACGCGTTGCCTGAATATCGATGTACATGAACTTGTAGTCAGCATCAACCATGGCAAAGAGGATGATGCTGAGGAGGCCCTTGTAGGTTGAAATAATTGGACCGCTGAGTTGCGTGGAGCTTTGCAGGCCTACGTTCTTGACCCATCTATGGCTCCAATGGTGTGGGGGATTCCACTGCTGATACCACTCTTCTGCAAGTTTTTCGCGCCTTGTTCAGTAGTGGGGCATTGGAGAGCTGCCTGCAGGTATTCTTCGATGATGGGGCCTGCACCACTTCTCTGACCATTTTTGTTGAATGCTGTTGTGTGGCACCCTCCATGCATACCTGGCATGTTTCTGTATGTGGTTCCAGAGGCCAGGTGGACATAGTCAGTGCCACCTTTCAGTCCAGGTCCCAGGCTGGGATGAAAGTTGGTGCTTGCTTTGGTCACCTGGGTCTCAGATGCTCCACTTCATCAACATGGCTGGGTGGCCTCTGCATGAAGTGCTGGAGTGCATGAGGGTCTTCTATTCTCAGCTCCACATCCAGGTCTTGGGACCTCTCCTTCTTCTTTGCGTAGAAAAGATGAAAACAGGTCTGAAGAGGGGCTTGGTTCTTTGGTGTTGATGATGGCGGCTTCCAAAAGGAGTGTGCGATGATCCATGGTGGAAACCATCAATGGATGATGTGGAAGAGCAAGAGCAAGGCTGAAGAGGTCTGCAACCGCTGGGCTGCTGGACTGAAAGTGAGATCCAGGTGATTTTCCTCCCCCTTTCTATAGAAATGTTGGTTTTTCTGCTAGGTTGTACTTCGCACATCCTTTAGAGCATCCTCCAGACTCCTAAATATGCTGAGATACATGCGCCATATTGAAAGTTTTTGTCCGTTTTAATGCTTTATATCCAAGCTGCCATTCCACTTTGCACCTTTCTATGCCCGTGCTACTAACGCTGTGGTGGATGTTCCGCGTACCTTTCCGCTTTCCCTCCCTTTTGGCTTCAGCTGCAGCATTTGAAGTTGAGGGGATGGCCAGAGGATGCGAGAAGATACATCGACGTTGTAATGGAATGACAACGGACCATAGAATCGTTTGTTTCCCGTAATGTGTCGCAGCATGTAGATCGTATGTGGCGGAAAATTCTCCGCTCCTAAAAAGTTTCTGTTGCAGCTCAAAACGTTTTTGTGCAGCTCAACCTTTTGAGCGGATGAAATAGCAGTAGATGGATTTGTTTTGGACAGGTAGAGCGTATGCCAAGGACGTACGCAGTGAGTACACCAACGGATGCGATCGTTGTTTTCCAACGGATGGCAAGCTTTTTTGTCCGTTTTACATCCTCTTTGCATCCGTTGGTGCAGTGTGACATGGACTTTACTTCCAAGGTTAGTAAAATGAGGACCCAGATAGTTGGGGGGCAATATGCTGACTCTGCAAACAGCTTAGAGAGGGCTGTAAAGCAATGTGAATGAGTATATATGCCTAAGTGCTATTACTAGCGCTATCTTTCAAGACTAGTACACTAATGCTTATCTGATGTGAAATGACTAATTACATTGAACTTTAACTCATTCACCAAAATCAGTTGTTCAATCTTGACATTTCTCATATGACATATCAAATTTGCCTTGGTTTCCAGTTCCTTTGTTTTGAATTTCAGGTATCATTGATGTGAGGCATAATTCCCCCCCCCCTTCTCTCTCTCTTTCAGACACATGAACACTCTCTCTCTCTCCCTCTCTTCCTCCCTCCCTCCCTCTCTCTCTCTCTCCAAGGTAGACACATTCCTCTCTCCAAGGCAGACACACTCTCTCTCCAAGGCAGACACATTTTCAGCTTCGTTCTCAGGGGGAGAGAGAGACTGAGAGAAAGAGACAGAGAAAGATCTGATCTAAGGAGGGCTGGCAGTTTTGTTCTTCCTCTCCCTTCCTCTCCCTCCCTCCCCCCTCTAACCTGGGATCTTGTATATTTCAGACCTGGATCATTACATTTCACTTAACATTGACTCAGAGTTGTAAGTACCCATTTGATTTTCTTGGCAAAATATGACTTATTTAATGAACTTGCATGCTATTTCACATATAGAAGTAATTCTGTAACTGAATGTTATGCTTTAAGTTTATTAACAAAAAATAACAATAAGAACTAGCAAAAAAAAGTAACAATGCCCAACACACATGGCAGAAAGGCAAATCAGAAGACCACAACCCATTGCCAGGAACAGATCATTCTGGATATACATCAGGCTTTCTAGAATAAAGTTCTAAGAAACCCCAACAGGGTTAGGGACTAAGTGGATTGCAGGACATTGCTGTTTCAAATGATACATGGAGCTATAGAGATGGCCCATCTTCTGGTTTCCTTCTGACATCCTTTATAGCTGGATCCTGAACCGCACCATCTTTAAAGAAATTGTCACTTCCTTCGGCATGAAAATACATTTAATACAAACCTTGCGTATAATTTTTCTATTGTAAAGGTCTTTTCTGGGAGTGAGCAATATAACTCACAGTCATTGGGGTATACAGTCCCTTTCCTAGTGCAAGTTAATGGATCCATGAAGAACTTTTAATTGTACAATTTCTTAATATTTTTTTCTCAGATAATGTGACCCTTGAGGAAAAGGATTGTGTATTTATAATGCAGGTTGGTCCCTGTTCATATTTTTAAGAGTAGCATTAATTTTTAAAAAAGATAATTTAGCATCAGTTTCTGTCATTTTCTGTCCACTGAATGTTTTCTTCAATATTGCACCATATATAAAATATGAGGACTGATATTCTCTGTTCCCACATCCACTGGTTTTGTTATCTATAATTAAATATAAGCTTCCTGGATGCTGGTAGTGATTTGATGGATAGTTGCTTACCTACAAAGCAGCACTTAGAGAAATGGAGGTCCTTGAAAGTGAACTGCATCAGAGTGTAAATCAGTTAAAATGAAGGCAAGTGAATATAGATTTTTGTGGTAAGAATGCTCAGGAGATTGTTCTTTGAAATCCACATATTGAACACATATTGATTTATAGTCAAGCATTTATTGATAATTGGCAAAATGGCTGGGCAAATAATTATAGAGATTATTCCCATGTTACTGTCTGATTTAATCTGCCTGATTGTGATGCTAAAATAAAACCCATACTTAACCCAAAATTGTTGCCATTATCAGGAACATTTAGGTATCTCATGTAAGAAACAGTTGCCAGAACTGGCTGGCAGAACACATAAAAATCAAGAAAGGAGATAAAAGCAAGCAAAAAAGGTACCAGATTTACTTCTAGATTGTGAATCTGATCATAAGACTCCTTTGAGAATTTACAATTGTGCTGTCTCATTTCTTGCATGTCTTTATGTCAATGCATCTTGAGAGTAACGTTCACAAAATAATCCTGAAGTGGAAAGGATCAATATCAAACCCTTGATTTAAAAAGGCAATTTAAGGAGCCAGCTATGACTATTAATTCACAGGCATCTGTAACAAAATTCCAATTTTAATCTTGAGTTATTCAGTGGCTACCCCAACTGAGGCAGTACCTTTCTATAACTAAAGTACAAAGGTAGCAGCTGCAGAGATGATTGTCTATTTTTTTGTAGAGACAAGGAAGAGCACCAGACAAAAAGAGGGCACTTATCTTGAAAACTGAAGCATTGTCAGACGGCATTCAGATGATTTTCAATGAAATTGTTATCTGTTTAAAATATCATTGGTTGGATCCCAAGTGGATTTTTAAGAAACAATTTGCACACTTTATTTAATACAAAAAAACTCTATTGAAGGGTATGTATTTTTGATTCTTCAGAAGTTCTAATTGTTTTATCATTTCACTGACCACAAGGCCTTTTGTGTTAATCAGCAGGAAAATTAAACAAAAGAGCTATTCAAAAACTTCCAGGTTTTAAAAATTGGGTGCCTGACATTAGACCATGATGCCTGATTATTCCTTGACATTCTCTCTCATTGTGTGCGTGCTTGGACTGGGAAATCTCTAAAGCTGCTGCAATTATATTATCGCTGTTTTAATTTATGAATCTTATCTGCATAATATATTTATAACTTTAAAAGACTACAACATTCTGACATTCATACTGATATTCAAAAAGTAAACAACCCCCACAATTACCAAAAGTAATTAAGACTTTTGTTCACACACAAAAAGTTCTGTCAGCATCATTCTTCTTTCTCAACAAAAACAATGAAACCTTGATGTAGTCATATAAATACTGTTCACTTTGTATTGATTTTATCTCCCAATATTTCTTTGTAGATGCCATTTCCTACATAGAATAATGAGAAGGCCATCAAGGATTGTTCAACCATAAATCACTTTGTCCTCTTAGCTATGATATCATATCTGAGGAAAGCTGGGATAGCTAAATAATACCTTCTTTTTTATCAACATGGGCTGAAAAATGCATTATATTTTCAGGTTTATAAGCTACCTAAGTTGAATCTTAGCTTTAAGAAATATATTGTTTATCATTATTACTATGTGGTAATCAGGGAAGGATCTAGCATGTGAATCACTCCATATCCAGTAAAATTATAGTTTGGTGCACAGTAAGCCAGATATTTAGATTGAATTGGGATTTTTTTCCACCTATCTAGTCCTTCTAAAAGATTTAAGGTGGACAGATATTAATGGTTATTGATGTTAAAGGTAATACCACAGAATTCTAAGCTGTTCTAAGTAAGGCTTTTGCAGTGGACTGATGGTGGTTTGTCAGTGCCAATGGTGTTACCACTGACACAAAGTAGGAACAATTGCACATTAACATATCTGGAAAAAATACCATTTGACTGCATGTGAGCACTGAAAGGAGTTGTAATTGTAGGAATGTTCCAATCTTGGATGGAAAACCTCAGATAAAGAATTTTTCCAAGCAAATACAACTCAGGCAAACAAAGTCACTAATCTAAAGGAGGATTAGAGAGGGGAAGTAAACATATGTTAGACTTTAACTAGAGATAATTAATTGTATGGATTACTGCACTGAACAATAACGAAAGTTAAGCAGTAACCAAAGTTAGACACAACAATATAAAATGAAAAGGCTAAGGTGTTGTGTGACTTCAGAATTCAAATGCACAAACTTCTGCCACCCAACCTTCTGAGTAAGACAAAAAGGTCTGAATAGTGCAGCGGTCGCCTACTCGTGGGCCACGGCCCCAGGTGGGCTGTGAGAAAATTTTGGTGGGCCACAGAGAAATCTCACCCCTAGAACAACCCCAGAAAGCAATTAACACAGGCTGCACAGAAACACAAGGCTGCACAGAAACACAAGGCTGCACCACCCACATGGCCCACGGGAAGCCTCCCTGCCCACTCAATCCTTACCTGGTAAACTTGCCTGCTCAATTGCTATTTTTCCTTTTTCTGACCATCATCTGTTCTGCTGTGCCAGAAGATTTAGAATAGCTAGGAATCAGGAAATGGTTAGATTTCTTGCTTTCTAGCTAGTCTTTAGATCTTCAGCTCAGCACAGCAGAACCTCTCTTAGGACTGAAGGTTTGCTTGCAAGCAAATTCAGTGCAGACTCACAGCAAGCAAAGTTGATAGACTGAGCTAGCCAATGGCAGGTAGATAGATCACTGAATGATTCTGTGATCAACTCAATCTTTCTGATTTGCCTGATTTTGGGTAAAAGTTGCTCTTTTTTATATAAAATTCAATATTTATATAAATATTTATTGTATTTACATACAAGCCATGCCCAGCCAGTCACATGACTCCCAAGCCACACCCACAAATTAGGAGATGCCCACAGAACTGGTTAGTGGTCCCTGGGATCTAAAATTACGAGTTTGGTGGTCCCTGAGGTCCAAAAGGTTGGTGATCCCTGGAATAGTGTCTGATGACAACATAAGAGAAGATAAAGAACTGGATAAAAATTATAAAATAGAAAGATCTGCAAATAGAAGTAGAACAACTATTTTACTTATCAATAACTTTTTACCAAATGACAAACAAAGCAAACAGAAGGAAGACAAATCTAATCTGGACAATGTGGCACAAAAAAACCAGAAGACAATTTCTTTCACAGGTTTATTAAGATGATAATCAAAATCAAAATGTAAGTGAAAAAGTTGCACTTTTATCATATGCAAGTTAAATAATGTTAAACTGCAATGCAAGGTGGATCCATGGATAGCAAAATTACCTCAGATTGCATTTCTAACTTCCAGTGGATAATGAAGCACAGAACAAAAACAAAATTAAGAAAAAGGAAAAAATACATTTGAATAGAATAAAATGTCTACAGGTTTCTCTCATAAATTATATATTAAATTGAAATCTCAAATTATGCAATTTGTATGCAACATGGCATACCAAACTTTTAATTTGCACCTTCCCACAAACCGACTGTATTACTCATGATACAAATGTAATGTCTATTTCTGATTTAATAGAATACCGAGATATGGAACCAAATTCAAACTATTACCTGAAATGTGCAATGTTGGTTCAGTGTTGAGTTGAATTCAATTGTGCCTGTCTGGTTATGAGGGATAGTTTGAGATATATATTCAATTATATATATTTTTTCAAATATTAATAACTATATTCTGCGGTATCTGCTATCCCGCATTAGATGGGCACCTCATGATAGGGAGCGAAAGGAGAAAGAAACGACAGGAGA
>BHFT01030318.1:0-32678 GCA_004320025.1 Laticauda laticaudata | reverse complement strand
TGTCAGGATTGTCTATTAATATTTATCAAATTAAAGTTTCTTTTCCCCAGTCCTTTCTTCCGATCTTTCAATGCATCAAAAGTTCATTTCCAAGTTTTACACTCTTAATTGTCCTTTTGTTTTCCTATAACACTTAATCACTTTCACTTCTTTTTCTTTCTTTCCCCACATCTCAAATAAATGGACAATAAGGTTGTATAGTTCACTCCTCCACTTGCAAAGCAAATGTTATTATCTCACCCTTCATCTCCTCAGGTTTCATGATTCCATTAGTCAGCATAAATCTCTGCCATTGTTTCAGTCAGCACTCCTGTCAATAACTCCGCCGCTTTACCACACCACTCAATTTGGAGCTTCCTTTACAATATACACCAATATTCTGAAAATCTTCTTTAAATACACCTTTCTAGTGCTCAGCCTGCTGTTTCCCTCTTTTCGCTTCTTTTAATCGGCGGGCCTGCTGTGTCTCCGGTTCCGATCATTATGGTCGTCACAGTCTCCCTCTTCTGCCGTTGGTTTTCAGGGGGTTCTTCTTCCAGTCTCCAGGATTGTGGCACCTCCCCAAGACCTCCATGTCTTCCCCTTTCTTTTACCTACCCCTCCAGGGTCTGACACGGTTCAAAAAGCCACCAACTAACGAAAAACAGAATATTTCAGAGCGGCGATCCACTCCTCAGCTCCGCACCGCCATAGTGCCCAACCGGAAGTCTGGCTGAACTTTTCGATCTCCCTTTTCAGTGGAGCTGCTTGAAAGGAAGCTGCTGCAGTCTGTCCCTTTAAGGCACTTCGATGTGTGGGAGGGGGAACCAGAAAGAGATAGGCCGCAGGAGCTGCCTTTCGAGCAGCTTCGCTACAAAGGGAGGCAGAAAAGTTCAGCCAAGTCTATTCCTCCTTCTCAGGCATACACACAGAGCGTGCACACATCTCATGGCAGAGGGACCTCATGTGAGAAGATGGCACGTGGTCGAGTTCCTCCAGTGCCATGAGATGTGTGCCTGTTTGCTCTGTGTGTATGAGGATGAGAGGAGAGAAGCAGCCAGGTTTAACGCTAGAGGACTTGGCTGAACTTTTCTGCCTCCCTTCTCAGCGGAGCTGCTCGGAAGGCAGCTGATGCAGTCTGTCCCTTTAAGGTACTTCGACATGGGGGGAGGGGGGACCATAAAGTGACAGGCCACAGGAGCTGCCTTCTGAGCAGCTCTGATGCGAAGGGAGGCAGAAAATTTTCACCAAGTCTTCTCCTCCTTCTTGAGCATACATGCAGAGCCATGCACACATCTCATGGCGCCGGGACCTTCTGTGAGGAGATGGTGCGTGGGCGAGTTCCTCTGGTGCCATGAGATGTATGCCTTTTTGCTCTGTGTGTATGAAGCCGAGGAGGAGGAGAGAAGCAGCCAGGTTGAATGCTGTGGCAGAGAGAAGCAGCCAGGTTAAAAGCTAGAAGACTTGGCTGAACTTTTCTACCGGTTCTGTGAGCATGGCTTGGTGGTGGGGATCATGTGACTGAGTGGGCATGGCCAACTCAATGTCACTCACAGTAGGGTGCCGCCCTACTTTTTCATGAGTGGAGTTGGCCACGCCCACTCAGTCACATGACACCACCATTCTGCCATGCCCACCAAGCCATGCCCAGAGAACCGGCAGTAAGAAAAATTGAATCCCACCACTGATTCACTTCCATTACCGTTCTCTCAATTATAACTACCAAATTTCATAAAAATGAATGAGAATTATGGAGAATATAATCATTAACTTGGGTTTTTCAAAATATGAATTCTTTCTCTGGTTAAGAACAACAACACTTATTAACACTATGGTCTTTCCTTTACTCATATATTCTCTTAAAGTGTGGAATATAAGGAACAGGCTCCATTACTATTCAGGATATGTCTGCCAAGGGCTTTTAGGATTAAGATTAACAATGCAGAAAGCATATCTGAGAACTCAAACCTCAAATACATTAATGTATTTTAGATCAATGTGCAAGGGGCACATACTGTTATTTTCTTATTATTCACTTGCAAAAGTAATCTTTATGTTTCCAACAGGGAATAATAAGAATATTGATTTGGATTTTTTTCAGCTAAAACTTGAATTATCCCAAAGAACTAGTCAATATCATTTACTGTCAGTTTCTTCCACTATCACTAATAATGTAAATAATAAGACAAAAGCTTGATATACAGGTACTACCTTCATTATCCTCAAGGCCAATGCCAGCACTTTTATTACATTTCTATCAATAATTAATTTGGTATTCTGTGATGATTCCTTAGCATGCTCTGAAAAGTATGAAGAAAAATGTTGATTTGTAAATGAAAAAGAATGACACAAACAATGGCCAATGAGAATATTCCTTGAAAATAAGCTATCTTGTGGTAAAATACAGGTAACCCTCGAGTTATGAGAGTTCACTTAATGGCTGTTTAAAATTACAAAATAACCTCCAGAGTACTTATGACACAGTCCCGAAGTTACAAATGTTGCATCACCACAGCAGTTGTCCACATTTACAAATGACCATAGAGGCACTCAACATTCGCCCTGCCTATTACACCACCACCCCTGGTCTCCACAGGAGCTGGGCCTGTGGAGACTTACTTATCTTGCAACGATCTAATGAGCCATTGGTTCCTTTGCATTTGTGCATTTGTGGAGAACACAGAGGCCTAAAGTAGTGCAAAATCGTGCAAGATCTCATGCTACTGATCTCACACTATAGTACTTTAGGACTGTTCTCTGTGAGGCCTGCATGAGATCCACAGCAAAAGGTTTTATAAATGGAGGGAAGGCCTCTCCATTTGCAAAATCTTTTGCCTTGGATCTCATGCAGACCTCCATTCACAGAGAACAGAGGCCTAAAGTATTGTAATGCAAGAGCAGGCGAGGTCAGTTGCCGGTGAACTAAGGCCTGCATCTGATCCACAGAGTGTTTGCAAGCTGACAAGACTTTGGGACAGTGAAATTGCATTGCTTTAAGCCTCTGATCAGCTTGCAAATGCTTTCTGCATCTAGGCTGGAACGTCTGGGACCATGATCTCGCATGAGAACACAACCCCCAGAGATCTCAGCATGAAAAGTGTTTGCAAGCAGATCAGAGGCTTGAAGCAATGTGATTTTGCTGCCCCAAAGTTTCACCTGCTTGCGAATGCTTTTTGCACCGAGACTGCAAGCAGGCAGAGAGGCTGGAGAGGAGACAGCTTGCTAGACCAAAAATTTTGGATTCAAAATTTTAACCGGCTCTGTGGGCGTGACTTAGGTGGTGGGTGTGGCTTGGTCGTCATGTGACTGGGTGGACATGGCTTGGTGATCATCTTATTGGCTGGGTGTGGCCAACTCAATGTCACTCACACTGAGGCACGCATCTCCTCGCCTGGCTTCTCATGGCTGTGGCGATGCTGCAACAGTCGTAAGTGTGAAAAATCATCATAGGTCACTTTTTTCAGTGCCATTGTAACTTTGAATGGTCATTCCACACAAGCAAAATACCAGCAAAGGAAGGGAAAAAAATTCCAGAGAAGTTTCTGAGACAGGAATTCCAGTCCTGCCAAGAATGTAATAAGGATTAACAGAGAGGCAGTTTCTGTATGTAACACCAGAATGTTTCCTTCCTGCCTTCCTTATAATAGGATTAGGCCAGTAATTTCTTCTAACAACCAGTTCTCCAAACTGCAGAGAATGTTAATAACCGGTTCTAGTGAATAGGTGCAAACTGGTAGAATCCCACCCCTGTTGCTAGATCATTGTAAGGTAAGTGACCTGTCATGGCAGGATGGAGGGCAGCAATTGTGGAGAGCCCAGCAGAGGGAACATAATGTATCTCAGTGGGTCAGGGGAAGTGTTGCGTGGTCTGAAGCAGTTGGCTGTTCCATTGCTAGGCCCCCCATGGCCTTCCCCACCCTGAGATACCTCATGTGCACTTAACAAGCCGCACATTTGATTAGTGAATGTGTGGGTGAAAGCAAGGTATGATCATGTTCGTTTGATATGATTCACTCCAACAAATCCTCGGGTTATGAATGTAATTGGCAGGCTCCATTACATCCCTAATTTGAGGATAACCTGTATTGAATTTCACTGTTAACGGAACAAGACAACCTCCTAGTACAATGCTATAGGAAATGGGGAAAGTAAGAATTTTAATTATTTTGAATATGAGTTGAAGGACACTTAATTAAGCATATAGATATTAAGCAGTATTATTCTCTTGCTATTAAATTTGCTTCATGACTTAATCCGATACTGAAAACCATAGAAAAGATTTAAATTGCTTCTATGTCCTTCTAACAATCTTTCATTGCACAATAGTATTTTATCTTTTAACAACTGATGTTCAATATTAGTTAAAAGTGTATTTTATGTTATAAAGAGATTTTTTTCAATTCAGAATATATTTGAAGAATTTGACAATATAACCTATGAAAAAATATCTATTTACCTAACACAACATAGACTGTGTTTTTGTCCAGAATGTCTCCTACAATTTTGAAAGTTAACAAAAATGTGCCATTTCTTACAGAAGCCATCTTTCTCTAAGCTATTTATCACAAACAAATATTGAGAAGAAACAAAATACTGGAGCCAAAACCAAACTGATGACACCTTTGCTCAGATCCCAAGAGTTACTTGGTGTGCAGTTTGGCAAGCCATAATTCAAGCTTGTAGTAATATTTTAACAAACTATTAAAACACACAGATCCTAGTTTTATATCCTAGGGTAACAAATACCATATTTTTCGGACTGTAAGATGCACCCCCCCCCAAAAAAATGGGTGGAATTGTCTGTGTGTCTTATAGAGGGAATATTGCAGCGACGGGGGTTGGTGAGGCACCAATTGGCTGTTCTAGGTAGTGGGGATCGCTGTCACACCTGTTCACAGCTATTGGCAGTGAACGGGTCGAATTGAATAGGCCATGGTAAATGGGCTGCAATGAATGCGCTGGGGCAGCGCCAAATGGGCAGCAGAGGCAGAGGCAGATTTTTTTTCTTGTTTTCCTCCTCTAAAATTAATGTGTGTCTTCTAGTCCGGAGCCTCTTATAGTCCAAAAAATTCAGTAATTATATCTAATAAAAATTTAAAAAACTAAATTTAAAGTTTAAAATACAATTCCAACCCCCACAAGTAAAATTCTATCCTGGTATGATGAACTCTTCCACATATATGTGAAACAAATTTATTGAAGCCGATATTTACAGTGATAATCTTACCTCATTGTAGCATAGTATCATGAAATTTTATAAAGAGTACGAGATGAAACTAGGAAGTCATGGTGCTTTTCTGGATGAAATAAATATGGGATCATTTACAGATAAAAAATAATAATAAGAGGATTTTTTTTTAGTGTCTCAAGCTCAACTCCATAAAGATATACTCTTCCTTAAATCACAACTGCTGTTCAGTACTACTTGCAATGCAGCCTGGGATAACTCACCGGAAGATGTTGGAGGAACTGGTGGTGGAAAGTCCTCTGTGAAGTTAACATTGCACAAATTGGTACTACAGCAACAGAAACGGTATGTCCCATTCTGAATCAAGGAAGGAGTGGCTGTTA
Organism: Laticauda laticaudata; assembly: GCA_004320025.1. Taxonomy (NCBI): domain Eukaryota; kingdom Metazoa; phylum Chordata; class Lepidosauria; order Squamata; family Elapidae; genus Laticauda; species Laticauda laticaudata. Next base: position 27,128 of record BHFT01030318.1, on the reverse strand, counting down.
CTATACATTCTTCAGCATGACACTCTTGGGGGTCTCCAATATGAGTCCAACATCCTAAAATAAATGGCAAATAAAATAGTACACCAGTTTCATTCAGTTCATATTGTGACTCACCTTTTCCAAGGTGAGAGAAAAAGCAGGGTAATTATAGCTGATATATTCAAAGTGAGTCTTCCTACCTTATTCTGCATAAACAACCTTTTTCTACCCAGGAGGAGAAAGAAGACAATATTTCACTGTGCTCCATTCAGAATGCTGAGTGGAGTGCTGCTTCTATGTTTCCAAGGAGAACAAGAACCAAACGCATCAAATTTTATCTGAGACAGCATCAAGGAACCAGAACTGGATGATACCAAGGAATTACAAATTTTAAATACACTTGGAGCTCACTCAATCCCCATCACCTAGCATCAGCAAATATCTCCAGGGAATGGACCTGGTTCAAAGTTCAATCTCTTCACCTTATAAATTTTAAAAACCTTTTTAAAAAGTTTCGACAACTTTTTTTTAAACAATCACTTTAACTCAGAGGTCACCAACCGTGGTCTGTGGTGGTCCATGAGAAAATTTTGGTGGTCTGCAGTGCACCCGTGTCTGCAACAGGGGTGATACTGGTGGCAGATGGACTGATACGTGGGGGGAGAGTGGGTAGCACACAGGAGATTTCAGCATCGGGGCCCTGCCTGGGTGTTCCCTGGCCTGCGAAGGGGTGGGGGTGGGGGTAAAGAAACCTCTGAACTGGGGTTGCATCCTGCCTTTGTACATCGNAACCTCTGAACTGGGGTTGCATCCTGCCTTTGTACATCAAAGAGGCCAAGGAGGGGTGGCTCGACCCCTCCTCTCAGGAGCTGCAAAGCACTCACTGCCCCTCTGGCAGCCTCCAAGTCTCCTCCCACCGTGCTTCTCTTCCTCCTCACTGGAAGCGCTCACATGCCTCGTGGGAAGGAGGAGGCTTTCTGGCTGCCAGAGGGGCGGTGAGGACTTTGCGGTTCCTGAGGGGAGGGATCGAGCCACCCCCTTGCAACATCTTCACCTGAGGGCATCGCTGGCAGCCACTCAGCCTCCTCAATGGGTGGAGGTAGGAGGCAACACCAGTTCAGAGGTTCTTTTCCCCCCACCCCCATTCCCTTGCAGGCTAGGAAACATCTGGGAAGGGCTCTGATGCCGTGATCTCCTGTGTGCATCAGTCCATCTGCCACCAGTATCACCCCTGTTGCCCCACCTCTCCGCTAGCCATCTGGTCTTCAGCATGCAGCTTGTTGGCCTCCGGACATCAGATTCCTACCACCCAGCACCAGTTCAGAGGTTCCTTTCCCCCCACTCTTGGAGACAGAGAGAGGGGGGAAAGAGAGAGAGAGAAAGAGATGAGAGATCCTGGTGTTTTGTTTTCTGTGGGAAACGGATCCAAATGACTGAGTATTTAAGGTTGCAGAAACAGGCAGCCAAGCTAAATGTCTGAAGAAGCCCATCCCGTCAGAAGGAGTCCAGGCGCTTCAGCAAGTGGAATGCTGGATTCTTATTAGTGGTCCGCAGGATTTAAAATTGTGAGTTTGGTGGTCCCTGAGGTCCAAAAGGTTGGCGACCCCTGCTTTAAAAGATTTTCTCAATTTAATGTAATATACATTTTAAACTAACCTACAAAGATATTTAATTTTAGAGAAAATATAAACTAATTAATACAATTGAAAAATAAATATACTGTATTTTTCGGACTTTAAGACGCACTTAGCTTTTGGGGAGGAAAACAAGAAAAAAAATCTGCCTCTGCTTCTCAGCCATTTGCCTCCTTGCAGCAAACAGCGAACAGCCTGGTCAGCTTCAGCACAGCCTGAGCAGTTGATTGTCAGTTGGATCTGCCTCCTGGAATACCGTCTATCAGTTGTTCCAGGCGGCAAGGATCACCACTGCCTATCGCCACTTACGTTAGCCCTGTTTTCGGCCTCCACACACCCTGTGGGGCCCACAAAGGCCAAAAATGGGGTACAGGGAGGACAAAAATGGGGCGCTTGGGGGATGAAAGCGGGGCGCACGGAGGTGGCAATAGGTGGTGGTGATGCCTGCAGACTGGAACAGCTAATCATCTGTAATCCAGGAGGCAGATCCAACTAATCATCTGCTCATGCTAAACCAGGCTGTGCTGAAGCTGACTAGACTGTTTACTGCAAGGAGGCAAATTGCTCAGAGGCAGAGGCCAGAGGGTGAGGGCTGGCGGGTAGGCGGGGCTTCAGCAACATTCGCTGTAAAAGACGCACAGACATTCCCATCCACTTTTAGGAGGGGAAGTGCATCTTATACACCGAAAAATATGGTACATATATTTTGATCTTCAATGATCTGATATATAACTAATGTCTGTATAATCATATACACAGTATAAACTGCATCATATACACTGTAAACATGAGAACTTTCTTCAAGTCTTTAATTGTCTACCAATTTAGATCAAGCAGAGTTGAAAATTTATCCTTTAGTCCTTTACAAAACCAACCAACCAAACCAAAATTTTAAAAAGTTTGAAAAACAATCCACTGGTACAATCAGATATTTTTTATTTTTATTTACCACTTCACAACAATAAATCAAATATAAAATAGCAAATTATATTGTATGTACATCAGCAGTACAGAGTTCCATTTGCAACCATATTAGCTTTTAATAAACCAGGAATCTTAAGTTACTAAGCTATAATATGAACAAGGAACATATATAACATAGCTCCACTCTTTGTACAAGCATATAAGCTTGTTAGAAAGCACAAATTAAAGAACTGAGGTTGGGATTATAATTCTGAATACTGAAATCATCTCTACTAATTGTGATATAATCCAAGGTCCTTATTCCCTGCTTCATATGTTTTATCCATTTGTGGAAAACAAGAGTAAGTGGAATTACTAAGCATAATAATCTTCATTATATACTTTAATAAATCAGCTTCTGGCTTATGATTACTACAAATTGAACAGTGATTCTTATACAAGAGCCAAAACTATGAGTAATGTGGGTCTGACTAAAAATTCTCAAAGATCTAGAGCCATGCTGGTGAACCTGTGGCATGCAGGAACAGATCCACTGCGCATGTGCGCATGCACCTCCCGCCAGCCAGCTGATTGTCGGGTATCTGCCACGCATGCACGAGGCACACACAAGAGATGCATGTACATGCACAGGGTGCAGGGCGTGAACGGGGGTCACGTGTGCATGCACAGGGGGTGAAGGGGTTGTGCACGCATTTGCATTATGGATGCAGGCATGTGTATGCGTGCGTGCACACCTTCGGCGCGCAACGATGAAAAGGTTAGCCATCACTGGTTTAGAGATTGTAGCCTTTAATGTAACAATAAATGAGACAATCCATGTACTATATAATCTATGTAGGGTTTTGTTGTTATAAATACTGTGTTATTGTTTCATTTATATCTCACCTGGATATATAGAACTTGTTCATCTGCTCACGAAAAAGAATGTAGCAGAAAATATCCCAGGAGTCTAGAGGTTATAGGTTTCTGATAGAAGTTTTGGAATAAGCTAACATTCAACAGCAGCCATTTCTGGGGAATCTCCCATAATAAACTCTATATTTTCCAAATACCTCCTGTGCCAAAGGCTAGTAATCCATGGCAGATCTTCATTAAAAATATTACATCCAACCATAGTAGAAAAAATGAAACACCATGATGGTTGAAATTACCTTGTTTCACAAGATGTATTTCTCCTTCTCGAGTTTTCTCCCAGAGACCATAGCAGGTACTTCCTTTCATACATAAAACTGTACCATTCTCTTGAGAAATCTGACTTTCACTAATTCCATGTTCATTTTGGTAGGAGTCTCTAAAAGCGCATTTTGTCTCTTCACCTTCAGCAACTGAAGAAGAAAATTAAAACTATTATTAAGATTATGCCAAACTTTACAACTAGTCATAGCTGACAAAACAGAAGAGCAATTTTTGGACTTCAGAATTTATCTGTAAAAGGAAGATAATGGGATTCTTAATGAATATCAGTACAAACCATTTGAGTGTGCATACAATAACTTTCCTTGGCAATTGGTGTGTGTACATGATTATAATTTCTTTTTATTTATAAATGTTCTATTACTCCCTGAATGGCAATGTTTTGAAGCACATTAAATTGTAAATATGATAAAAAGGATCTTAATTTCTAGTTTCAAATGATATGTTGAATTACCACTTTGGATCACTACTCAGCTAAGTGATGAAACTCCTTTAGCTTTTGATTACTTTACTGAAAAAGTGACAAACAACAACTTCTCTTGTATAAAGTACTTTCCAGTGGCACAGTACAGGAACACAGAAGGGGGGGAAGAGGGGGGAGGGAGAGAGAGAGAGAGAGAAAGAGAGAGAGAATATGATGAAGATAAAATACTATATTAAACTATCCCAAATAGAACACTCCCAAAGATGGAAAATAATCTCACAATGAACTAAAAATGTAAAATAACAAAAGACTTAAATAATTAATATCTTTTATTTACTATGAATATAAAATCCACTTAAAATAAACACATAGACAAACTACTAAAATATCAAGACTTCAATTTTTCCCAAATATTCATTTGTTAAACAATAAAAGAAACCTGGATCATACAGGTCCATTTTTAAGTTCTATTATATCCTCTGCATTAAAATCAGCATTTGGAAGATGTTAAAAGACAAAATATATAATTTAGATACATTGATATGACACATTCTGGAGTAATCCCAGTTTGAAAACTGCAGGCTATTTGTTTTTCAAGTTGTATTAGTCAAGTAGTGTTATTGAAGGTTTAGATCAATTAACTACCAATTATATTCTTAAAGCATTTGAATTTGAACAAGAGGAATTTGAACAAGAGGAATCTGAATGGCTTAAAATGCAAAGTGGCAGAATATGATTTCACAATGATCCAGACACAACTAAGTTGGAATATGCTGTATTAACAAAACAATAGTTTAAAGAATATTAAATTATAATTTTTAAAACTTACGGATGTTATGAGAAACAGAGAAGGTAGCAAAAAAGATTACACTCCACTGTCAGAAAAGGAGTGCAATCCCAAATTTACAATTCTGGCTCATAAATATGTATTTATTTTGTGTTTACGGACTTTGTGTCAGTCCTCTCTTAATAATTGATACCTTAGTGATCATCTGAAGTTGTGGCAGACCTTCCCCAAAGATACTTATGACCCAGTCCTAAATTTATAGGTTGCTCACCCTTACAACCAACTGACAGAATATTTGTAGCTCAAGGGTTGAAATGAGGGGTCCTTGGTACTCTCTGAACTTTGTCATTTTCTTTCAGACATTTCACAATCCAAACTATGCAACATCATCAGTGCTTGTGGGAAGTGATGTTTGTTCTTAATTTATATTTGTCAGTGTTAGTGGTTCTTTGGTTGGGCTGTAAACTGTAAACAGGAGCAAACTCCAACTCCCTACTAGCACTGAAATGTTACCTAATTTGGGTAACATTTGTAAGAAAAGGAGCATTGGTCTTACCTGAGATGCACCTTCTCAGATGGTGGAGACAGGATCCAGGCATGGAATATGTTCAGCTCTGCTTGGCTATAGACTGAATAGAAAAACTGAAGACACACCCCCTTCAGGCCACCATCCCCAGTTCTTAATGAAGTCGAGGTCTTGTTGTAGTCGCTTTAGCAGTTCCATCCTTAGGCATAAGCTGTAGTTTGTACCATCCCACACACTCAAGACCAGAGGCCAGAGAAAAAGGGGTGGGACTGGATCCTGTCTCCACCATCTGAGAAAGTGCGTCTCAGGTAAGAACAATACCCCTTCTCCAGAGTGGTGTTGACAGGATCCAGGCATGGGACATATGAAAGCAAATGTCCTACAGGCAGGTTTCTGACTGCTATTGCAAGTGAGTTTACGGCAGAACCTTCTGTAATACCCTGCATCCAAAAGCCATATCAGTGGAAGCAAAAGAGTTAAGATGATAGTGTCTAATAAAAAGCAAGGGATAGATCAGGTTGCTGTTCGACATATTTCTTCCACCGAAGCCTGTGTAGTCAAGCCACTGTTGTGGCGGTGCTACTGGTGAGTGAGCAGTGACATGTGTCAGACCAGGTAAACCTTGTTCTGCATAAGCTATCGCAATGGTCGCTCTAATCCACCTGCCTATGGAAGAAGAAGATACTTTCTGACCCAAGGAATTCTGATAAAAGGATATAAATATAACCTCTGTCTTTCGAAAGGTAGCTGTTCTCTTTAGGTATATGTGAAGGGCTCGCCTTACATCTAGCATATGCCAGAGTCTCTCTCTATGGTGAGATGGGTTTGGACAAAAGTTTGGCAAAATGAGTTCTTGTACCCTATTAAAGTAAGAATTGACCTTAGGAATAAAGGTCGGATCCAATCGCAGGACTACATGATTAGAATGGAAGACAGTGCTGTCAACTCTGATATCCTCCAGGCCAATGTAATGGCCCTCAGGAAAATTACTTTGTAAGATAGATATTGTAGGACGACAATTCACAGGGGCTCAAAAGGGCCTGAAGCACCTTAGATAGAACCTCTGTTTCACCACCAGACTTAAGTTGGTTGCTCCTTTGAGAAATTGACGTATTAATGGAATCTGGGTTGCCCAAGGACAGGACAGATGAGAGTGCCACCACCTGTCTGCGCAGTGTGGCAGGGGCAAGACATTTGTCCAACATTTCTTGTAAAAACTCTAACACCTGGGTATTAGATGCCTCGGTGACCGATGCCTCGGTGGGATTGAGACAACTTCCTGTGCTCCATATACAGAAGGCCCTCCATGTGGCTTTGTAAATTTGAATGGTTGATGGCTGTCTGTCCACTTGGATAATGTTGATGACTTGAGAATAGAGACTGACCTCCTTCAGAATCCTCCTCTCAAGTGCCAGGCAGCCAATTGGAGCCACTGGGGTTCTGGATGTTGGATTGGCCCCTGGCTGAGGGAGATCCTGTCAGGGGAATCCTCACAGTCATGACACTGACAGACTGACCAAATCCGTGAACCATGGCCTTCTGGGCCAGCATGGAGCCACAAGGAAAATCTCTGCCTTCTGCTGCAGGTTCTTCTTGATGACCGCTGGAATGAGGGACAACAGAGGGAAAGCATTAAGGAGCCCCTTTGGCATTGACCCTTTCTGCTCCCTGCAACAGGAACCTAGAGAAAAAAACGAGGCAATTGATGATTTGTTGCAGAGGCAAAGAGATCCACTATTGGAGGGCCAAATCTATCAGATATCTCCTAGAATAGAAGTGGGTGCAGGGTCCACTCAGAGTAATCCATTGTGGACACGGTCAACCAATCTGCCCGGACATTCAGCACCCCAGAGATATGCTCTGCTTTGACTGATATTATGTTCTTCTCTGCCCACTTGCAGAGACAAAAGGCCTCCTTCATTAAAGTTCTGGAAAGCGTACCCCCCACCGATTGATGTGTGCCTCAGTGGCCACATTGTCAGGAGGAGCACACCCTGACCCACAATTTGCGACTTGAATTCCCTGAGAGCGAGGTGAGCCACCCGTAGCTTGAGCCAATTGATGTTTTTTAAGTTGGTAATGGTCCAAGTGCCCTGTCCTGATAGTGGGGCCCCCATCCTGAAAAGCTGGCATCAGTTGTTATCTTTATTTGGTCCTGCTTTCTAAATGATAACCCTTGTCTAAGGGCCGGAGAGGTCCACCAAAATAAAAATAACACTTTTGGTGGTAATCTCATTCATATGGGCGAGGTCCCTTCTTTGCCTTCTGATATGAGAGCAAGAACCACTGTAACTCCCATAAGTACATACGTGCCCATGGTACAAAATCGATGCATATATACCATCTTTCCTATCAGTTGAGACATTTGGGCAGGGGAAGCCATCCTGGTGGAACAGAAATGACCAGCTAACATTTGTAAATCCTCCCATCATTGCTGGGAGAGAAAAACCACTTTGGCCTTCGGGTCTATTATCGCCCCAAGGTGCAATAGACATGTTGTGGGGTAAAAAATGGCTTCCCCCCCCACTGACTAAGAACCCATGAATCTCTAAGGCCTCCTGATCTTGGGAGACCGACTGACTAAGGATATCGTTCAGGTAGGCCAATATCCAGATTGGTACAGTTCTGAAGTGTGCTGTCAAGGCAGCCAGGATCTTGGTAAAGGTCCTGGGAGCTGATGCCAAGCCAAATGGGAGGGCTGACGATGGTCAAGTGGGATGGGAATATGCAAGTACGCCTCTGTGAAATCTATTGATGTTAAATAGTCCCCATTTCTCATGCTCTTTAAGATAGATTAAAGCATGTGCATCTTGAACCTGTGATAAATAATGAAGGAGTTTAGTCTTTTGAGGTTCAGAATAGCCCTCTAGCCCTCCAAAGCTTTTGGAACCACAAACAGCATCAAATAAAAATTGTGCCTCTGTTGCTCCTCCAGAACTACTTCCATGGCTTGAATTGCCAGGAGGTGTTGAATTACCTCCTCCATCAGTTTTCGTCTGGAGGTGTTGTCGACAAAGGGCAGTGGATGAAAAACCTCGGGGGACAGGGTCAGAATTCTAGGGCAAGTCCCAATCTTGTTGTCTGTCTAACCCAGGCATCAGAGGTCGTTTGCTCACATTAGTCTGCAAAAAAAACAGTCTGCTGCCAACAGGAACCGCGGATTGTTCATTTGTATTTATGAAAGGGCCTGTTGGTGGGCCCTCGAAATGGCCGTTTGCCCTGTGATTGAAATCTTGCCTTGTAATGGCCACCTTGTGAAGTCTGGGTGTCTTGTCTCTGACCAAATCTCCCTTGGTTTCGCTGGGCAGTTGTCCTATAGTATGGAGCATGAAATGAACAATAGAAAGGTGAGAATCTGGTTTCCCCCTTCTTCGAAACCAACAGCAGAATCTTGTGTTTGTCCCTGGACTCGACCAGAACGGGATCTAATGGAGCACCAAAGAGTTTTCCACCTTTATATGGTGCTGACGCCAATTTCCACTTTCATTTGGTGTCAGCCTGCCAATATCTGAGCCACAGTAAATGACGAGCTGCTACCGATGATGACAATGCTCAGGCTGCAAATTTCACAGAGTTCAGCGTTGCATCTGCCGTGTACTCGGCTGCTGCAATTACCTTGTTAAAATCCTGTGTTCTAATATTGCTGGTTGATACCTATCCCTGAATCTGCCATAGCCATATTAACAATGTTCTGGTAAAAAAAGGATGCTGCTGTGGCAGTCTTAACTGCCCATGCCGCTGCCTGGTGTGTCTTTCACCAAATTAAGTCCGCCTTATCCTCACCCTTGAGGACATCGTCTGTGTCGTTAAGTGTGGCTGAGGAGGAGGCAAGTGCTAGGACAGGATCATCTACCTCCAGAAGGTGTAAAGCTTCTGCCAGCGGTGTGTCAATATTGTAGAAACACTTGTTGAAAGCAGTAGCCCCTGGACAAGATCCTGGTAAATCTAACTGCCTTTATACATATTAAAAAATATCTCATATGTGAGAATTACTTTAGCCGCCTCCTTTGGGTCCGTGAATTACCTCCAACCTTATTCGTCGGAATTGGAACTTCATTGTTAAGATCTAGCCCAGTCGTGCTCTTGGCCTTGGCTAACAATGGCTTAAATAAATGGGGTCTAAAGAGTCCTTTGAACCCTGATTTTTCGGGTTCACTTTCCTCCTCCAACAGTTGCTCTATCTCTCTTTCCTCTTCCAAATAGTCAGATTGGTCCTCCTCTGAGGAGACCAGAGAATAAGGTTCAAGTGACACAGAGGTAGTCCTTAGAGGCTGGCTCGCTTTATGTTGACTGCAGTGTGTAATGACTGGGATGGTCCCGAACTGAGCTGGCCAGATTCCTTGCTGTGTTCCTCCCATCATTCCCTGTCTAATCACCTCGGTAAATCACCGTTGCACCTCCATTGGCATTAATTGAGCCCTTAAAAGTTGGCTGGAGGAGAGAATCAGAGACTGAATTGTACGTCATGCCACCGACCCCAGCCTGCTGGCACGTTGGGACAGGTGGAGGTGGGAAAACAGGTACTATTGGAGTAGAGACACCCCAATGAGAACAACCTGGTATTTCTGCAGTTTGAGCATTTCTAACCGACTGTCCCAGGGTCTCTGCAATTAAGCCTTCCCACTGGGGATCAATTGGATGACCTGTCTGATTCCCCCAGGCTCTATTACTCTCCATAGTAGGATTAAGGTGGATCAACTTCTCCCGCTCTTTGATGTTCTTTTCCACCTGTCTTACCAAGGTGTTGTGGGGCCTACGCTCAGCCTTCTCATCTACCTTGGATCTTCTGATTGCTCTTGGTCCTAATTTTGTCTGCCGCTTCCTTGACTGAACCCACTGACCGGGAAGACATCCTGTTGGATTTACAGACTCTTTTTTCCTTTCCCTTATGCTGAATTTCAGAAGCCTGAGGGGGAGAAAGTGTGGCGGAGGAATCATAATTGTTTAACTGGATGTCTTTTACCACTTGTAACAAACCTATAAAGATAGGTTATAATCCTGTAGAAATTGAAGATACTAGGCCAAGACAAGGGAGGTTTAATCTGTGCTATTAGTGAATATAATTGACCTTAAAATCAACCAAACCCAGAAAATAACATAAAAGTCCTGGCAACTCTTCTAGTGGAAGCAGTCTGCCTAAGACAGATCACCAGCTGGTATTAAATTTCAGATGCCATTAAATTAAGGAGAAAGCCAAATATTGCATACTATGGCTGAAACTCCATTGAAAAACAGCAGAAAAGGGATCCCAAGGCTGTTCAAAAATTCATGGCTAGCTGATTATTCTGAAGTTCGTTTGACAGACTGATTATTTAAATTGTTTTGACTGGGTAAATATCTGGCAATAACAGGGCTAATTTAAGTTTTCTTAGCCACAGATTGCATTTTAAATTCTCCAGCTCTGCTCTGAGTTTTCTCCTCCAAAATGGCGTTCCCACCAAAATTAACCACTCCTTTGACAAGCCGTGAAGCCAGAAAACTGTCACAGAGATCTGCTGCTCTGATTAGACAACATTCCCCTTTTGGGGCAGGCTGCCTATCAGGCAGGTCAGCGCTAGATGCCCCCAGTACCTGAAGAACACTGATTGTGGTTATCAGATTCTCCTCCACCTGGGGTCGGGAAGAGGACTCAATCAGGATGTTGTCCAGGTAACTGAATTCTGATGGGCATAGTGGCACATATGCCAGAAGCTTGGTAAATGTCCATGGGGCTGATGCCAGGCTGAATGGAAGAGCTCTGTATGAAAAGTGGCGGCCACCATAACAAAACCTCAGGAATTGGCAATGGTCTGAATGGATGGGCACGTGGAGGGAAGCCTCCGTCAGGTCTACCAAGTCAAAAATTCACCCTCCCAAACACCCTTGAGGATTAAATGGAGGGACTGCATCTTGAATCTTCTGTATATCAGATGCCCATTAAGACTCTTTAGATTGAGAAGTGCTTGCCACACACACCCCTTGAGGACTCGGGATCACAAACAAAATTGAATACCCCCCCCCTCTCTGGTCCCTTTGAATCAGCTGGATGGCATGGATATCCAATAAATGCTGGTTTGCCAATTCCATGAGGGCCCTCTTTGCAGGGGCAGCACATAAAGGTTTTTTGGGGGAAGAAATTCTAGGAAAAGCCCTGATCGGATGGTTTCCCTGATCCAAGCATCAATTGTGGTCTCCTCCCACGTCTGTGCAAAGAAACCCAGACGTCTCCTATGGGGTGAAGATCCCTGACGTCACTTGGTCCATCTGAAGGTCCTACCAGTGCCACAAAAGGACCTTTTGTCTTCTGGTCTGACAACCTCTGGCATTAAAGGCCGGTCTATCAGCTTGAGAGGAAGGTCTCAGGAAGAAGGGCCTGTTCGGACAGGGGAATTTCACCCAGCCTTCCCCTGTCTAAAGGAGGCCCTCCTAAAATAGGGCGAAGGTGGGTAATCAACCCGCCTCCCCTGGAAGGGAGTATCTTGTGCTTGTCTTTAGTCTCCATTAAAAATGGTTCCAGAGACTCCCCAAAGAGCCTCCCCCCCTTAAAGGGGGCTGAAGCCAGCTTCTATTTATTCTTAGAATCCATTTGCCAATTGCATAGTCAAAGAAGCTTACGAGCCATCACAAAAGAGGCAATGCCCCATGAAGAGAACTTGGCTGCAGTGAGCATGACATTTGCAGACAATTCTGCTGCCGCTATGATCTTATTAAGATCCTGATGGACTCTAAGGTCCTCAGGTGGGATTTTTCCCTGTAATTACCTAAGCCAATACAGTGAGACTCAGGTAAAAAAAGATGCTGTGGAGGCCCTAATGGCCCAGGCATCATCCTGATGCTCTGTGGAGAGCCAGCTCCTCCTTCCGGCCCTCTGCCTTCAGTGCGTCCTCAGTGTCGGGTGGTATGACAGATGAGGACACCAGTGCAGCAACTGGGGCATCTACCTTTGGCACATCAATAATGTCCAAAAGTTCTTGATCCATGTTAAATAGTGTTTAGGACAGGTATACACCCCTGGTGATACCCACTGCCTCTTGATTACATCCATGAACATCTGGGGCACAGGAACAGCATCCACCTCCAATGTCTTCTCCCTCTGGCGGGGGGTGCCAGGTGACTGGGTCCTTCTTTAGGTGAGCCATGCTCTTAGCTTTAATAAGCAGAGTCTTAAATAGGCTAGGCTGGAAAAGGCCCTTGAAAGTGGAGGTACCCGATGTCTCCACCTCATCTTCCAAAATAAAGACGGGCATCTCCTGACTCTGAGGCTCCTCTGGGCATAGCCCTGCTGCAGTAGGTGTGAAGGTTGCATCTGGCTCTTACCCTACTGGAAGACTGCCTTCTCAGTCCAGCTGCCACAAGCCTCTCTGGCTGGTCAGAAATAGAAACCCCAGTCTTTGCAGTAATTTGGAGGTTCTCCTGTAAATCTTGTTCAATAGAGCCACTTGGTGACCAGGCTCTCAAATACTGACTAGTATCTGCAGATTGGTCTTGCTGCCGGGCCTCATGAGGAATTTGGCACAAAATGGAACTGCTGTCAGCCATCTTGGAGCCCTTCAGAGCCTTATCAAATTCTTTATCCAAGGCCTCTGCTTTCATGTGGCCTGCTTCTCCTCTGCCCGAGAAGGTTTTCTAGGAGCTAGAGCCCTGGCCCTAATCCTGGCTGCAGCCTCTAAACCAGCTGACCTAGACTTGGCTGAGCGTTGGACAGCTCTGTCTCTAGTCTGCTGAGGTGCTGTCATCTCCTTATGGTTGTCTCCTCTTATCATCTCCTCTGGCTGCCATCTTGTGCATGCCAAAAGCAACTAACAGAAAGGGAAAAAATAAAAAGTAATGAAATAAATAAATAAAGCCAGAGGCTAGCTGCGATGGCTGGAGCAGCTGTCAACAGCTTCAGGTGGCAATGCGGCCAAATAAGTTGGCAATCAACTCAATGCAACCCCTCAAGCGAGGCAATTCAAAAGCCCCAGAAAGAAAAAACAGACTTTTTAAAACTGCAACAAGCCCTGATGGATCAGGAGCTTGCGAGCTTCATGCTGGCTGCACTGCAATTTAAAAAGGCAGACTTAAGCAACTCGTAGCTGCCATGGTACACTGGGACTGTTAAACAGATCTGGATCTGATGTCCAGATCAAACTCCCCCCAAAAGGCAAGCCTGCTTGAAGGTAGGACTTGCCAAAAGGACCGGAGATTGCTGCTGTCAAAATGGCAAACCTAAGCATTTTGTGGCTGCTGCGGCTGTCAGAAAAAAACCGCGGAGTCAGACTGAAGTATCAGATACTGACTCCCATCCCAGCCCTGCCACACCGGCTATCAGGGAACTCTCCATTCTCAATTAACTTCAAATTCACTAAAAAAGCATCAACAATATGAAAGTAAAAAGAGAAAAAAAAATAACCAGAAAATAAAAGGCGTGAAAATACAAACAGCACGAAAAACCAAAGGCAGTTGAGCCAACAAAGTCAGACAGCTGTCAAACCTGTTCAAAAACCAATATGCTAGAAAAATCCAGGGAGTATTCTTCCCCAAAACTCAAATAATTCAGAACCCTTTTAGGGTTGTCTGAATGAGCTGAGACTGAGTGAAGAACTGGGGACCGTTACCTTGGGGCATGTCCTCAGAATTCAGCTCAGTCTGTAGAGCAATGAGGCTCAAGACTACCCAACCTGGATTCTCCCGTTGACTCAATGGAGAAACACCATGGACTTTATTTGCAGCATATGCAGGATAGACAATTCTACATGGGAATTTTTCAGACATCTCTGAAGAAAAAGGAGCTAACAGGTGTTCATCTGATTAACAATTGTTGAGTTGCATATACAGTTTTATTCCCAGAAACATGTGTTTTTTTTCTTGGAACACTCAGCTCCCCTGTATTTTCTGGTTTTTGGTAAGAGATAAGAAAAACAAAAAAACAAAAACCTAAGGCAGGCTATTTCAATCTCATGACAAAGACCTATTCATTTTTTGAATCTAAACATAAATATAATTGATGTGACTCAAAGAAAAAGTAAGGATTTATATATTCTTGTTTGTGACCCCTACAAATTTTTATCCCTACAAATCCTTACTAAATCTACTACCTTTGAACTTACAAAATTAAAACCATAATATTGCTATTAAAATTCAGATAAACATGCTACAGGTATATGTTAGACTGTAATTAATAGTATGAAAATTCATTATATATACACCCAGAATATAAACTATAATCCAGGGGTCCTCAAACTTGGCAACTTAGCATAGCTGGCTGAGGAATTCTGGGTGTTAAAGCTTACAAGGCTTAAAGTTGCTATAATCTGATATTTACAATTCACCATTTCAGACTTTTCAAAGCAGAGAGAACAGAACAAATGTTGTATATGTTAATATTGTAATGTTAATGATCTCTTGGAAGTTCTTCTGATAATAGCAATTGGATTTACTTATCATGCTTTTCTGACAGATTGCATCTATAAATAAACTTAATCAAATATTAACTCCTGCACAATAAATTCCTGATTTGTTAAGATAAGTCATCACATTGAGAAAATGACCATGTGGACTAAGCCCAGACTTACATAAACATTCTGAATTATAATGAAAGTTTTATAACTCTGACCTTTCTTCCTTCCATTTTTTCTCAAACAAATGATCACAAACAAATGATCAAATGTACTTGGGCAAATGAGGGATCTTGGAGTCTCAGTGGACAATCATTTAAATATGTGCCAGCAGTGTGCTGCAGCTGTCATAAGTCAACATAGTTCTAGGCTACATAAACAGAGGGATAGAATGAAGATCATGTGAAGTGTTAATACCATTGTATAATGCTTTCGTAAGGCCACACTTGGAATACTGCATCCAGTTTTGACTGCTACAATGTAAATAAGATGTTGAAACTCTAGAAAGAGTGCAGACAGTAGCAACAAAGATGATTAGGGGCTAAAACATATAAAGAACTGTTGCTGGAACTGGGTATGTCTAGTTTAATAAAAAGAAGGACTGGGGTGCAATCAGGGATAGGATTCGACCAGTTCGGATCGATTTGGGCAAACCGGGTGTTAAAGTTACATCTGGTTCACCAAATCGGTATTTCACCGACCTGCTGGCCCTGCCCACTACGCCCCTCCCCTCCGAGGTGTCTCCACATGATGCAGGTACGTTATACTTTTTCTATCAGTCATTTTGGGTATATCCAGTATGTTTTCCTTAAATAATAATATTTTGCACCCTCTTTTTTTTCTCTGTAGCCCCCATATATGTTTTCAAATCTGAAACTTTTATTAAGCTTCCAGCTAATATTTAGCAGAGCTGGAAGAACGGGGATCCTCTGGCAAATCTATTTTGTCAGAGGATGGACATCAATGTCTCTCACCATTAAAATATATGAAAAGAGTAGTCTGTTACCAAAACTTATTTTACTATAAAATAGAATTCTCTCGGCTTCATGCTTTTCTGATATATACTTTAAACACTTTTTCTAGTGAATCAAACCTTGGATCTTTAAAACTGGGTGAAGACCTAGATTCTTATTAGAGTCAAAGCAACAATACCCTTATTTCCAGACTGTTGAAAAGAATGCAATCTAAAATAGCACATTCTTGATTTGTGCTCAACTTCTTATTCAGGACAATGTCTGAATTGCAGAGAAGGCTATCTTTCTTGGCCTCTTACTACTTTTTGGACATAACAGAATTAGCTAAGTAGATAATTAGGAACCAGTTCTGTCTTAAAATATCACTGACTTTCTTTACTGTCTCCACCCTCAAATGAAATATAAAGAACACATAAACAATGGTTGCTGGAATTGGGTATGTAGTTTAATGAAAAGAAGGACTAGAGGTGACATGATCGCAATGTTCCAATATCTCAGGCGTTGCCACAAAGAAGATGGAGTCGAGCTATTCTCCAAAGAACCTGAGGGCAAGACAAGAGACAATGGATGGAAACTAATCAAGGAGAGAAGCAACCTAGAATGAAGGAGAAATTTCCTGACACTTAGAACAATTCATCAGTGGAACAACTTGCCTCCAGAAGCTGTGAACGCTCCAACACTGGAAGTTTTTAAAAGAATGTTGGATAACCATTTGTCTGAAGTAGTGTAGGGTTTCCTGCCTAGGCAGGGGATTGGACTACTAGAAGATCTCCAAGGTCCCTTCCAACTGTTTTGTTTTGTTCTGTTAACTTTAGTTATAAATCAAACTATAGTCATTACTATCTTCAAATCAGAATTTTATATCATGCAATACACCTACTTGTAGTCCTGAGCAATACTGTGTGCAATCTTGTAAAACAACATGGTTAACAGCTGTGTTTCATTTTTCTATCTTAACAATATTTTTTATCAAAGAAGCAAAGTATTTATAAAATTTATAAAATTGATCTTTGCCCCAATTTTTTGAGAAATAAACTTTAACGTTGAAATTATTTTGATATCTATTTCTTTTTCTTGCTCTAATCTGGATTCAGACAGAGAAGCTGAAGTGAGACCAAGGTTTATTATAGTTTGCTACTTCAAGATAAGCAACAAATCTCTGGTCGCAGGATCAAAATCAGCTCAGCAACACAAAAGAATGAGAGGTGCTTAATAGAAAAAATTTTTTCTTCCATATAAAAAAGCAACACGGTACTTAAGCAAACTTTCAGTGAACTCTTATAAGTTATATGAAGTAAATGTCAAGTTTGATAAAGTTGAGTTGCACAACTAAATAATATGGCTAGAAATAAACTGAAAAAAAACAAAAACCAAATTTCCTCAAATAATAGCAATAGCAATTTCTCATGAGTTTTACCTGTTTAATGAAGTTATATTGATACTGCAGTATTTTGCTTTACTTCATAAGAAACAAAATAAGCAAAGAAATCCAATCATCTGCACTAATATTAATCATACATGCACAAATTTACACAGTGAATTAGTGAAATAGTTTAACTTCAAAGAATTAGACACTTATGACCATTGCAACATCTCCATGGTCATGTGATCAACATTCAGATGTTTGGCAAACTGAGTCATATTTATGATGTTGCAGTGTCCCAGGGTCATATGATCCTCTATTGCACCCATCTGATAAAAGTCAATGGCATGCCAGATTCACTTAATAACCATATTATTAATAACTGCAATGATTCACTAAACAAGTGGAACAACAAAGGGCACAACTCATTTCAACAACTGTCTTGCTCAGCAACAGAAATTTGGGGCTCAGTTGTGGTTTTATGTCGAGAACTATCTATATATCAAATGCCAGAAAGGAAACTTTCTGCTGAATCCCTAATTCCCAAACATCTTTCCATATAGGATTCCCACTGGTCCCTTTCTATGGCCTTTATAGAGACAATACTTTAAGTCCTAAAGACAGAAAGGCAGGATATAAAATATTTATATAATAATAAATTAAATGAAATAGATTAAGAAGATAGTAATTAAAAATAAATGAAATATTCTTCTAAGAATTTTCTCCTAATATTCTTCAAAAATGATAAAAGTGTGTTTTAAAATACCCACTTTTTATCATTACTTGAGTCATTCTCAAGGTTTGGGGAGTCTTGCAAACTCAAATACAGTTAGTCCTTGATTTACAACAATTGACCCCAAAATTTATGTTGCTAAATAAGAAAGTTATTAAGTGAATTTTGCTCTATTTTGACATTTCTTGCCATGGTTGTTAAGCAAATCATTGCATTTGTTAAACTGGTAACATATAGCCAGTGCACAAGCACTCAATGATCATGTGATCACCTTTTGCAATGTTCTCTCCTGATTCCCTAAATAGTTTTTGCCACAGAGCTGAGATTCCTCCCTGAAAAGCAGAGCTATTTCTGCTCTATGTGGAACTTAAATTTTCTTATTGCCAAAGGCAGCCTTTCAAAAGTGAAAGGGTTGCCTACCAGAGAAAGGACAACTCCTCCATCAGGCTACAGAAATGGAGGTTAGACCCAGAGGTGGGATTCTACCGGTTCCGACCTGTTCTGTAGAACCAGTTATGATTCTGTGGTTCAGAGAACCATGTCCCTGGTTGGCCCCTTCCCTCTCTGCCTGTGCCCCCTCCCCTTCCAGTTAGTCCTTATCGCGCGCATGCCCGACATTGCTAAGTGCATTCTCCCCACCCAGTCACTCCTTAAGGTAGTTTTTTTCCCCCTCCTGACAATCAGCTGTTCCGATGATCAGTTGTGCTGGGATCTCCCTCGCTATCTTACTGCTTTGCCCAAGAGGCTTCCCTGAGGCCTAGGAGACAAAAGAGGGCGCAGGAGGGTAGCTCCCACCCACCCCCACGCTCCTTTTTTTACCTTCCTGGGCCCCAGGAAAGCTTCTTGGGAGCAAAAACGCCCTCCCCAGGAGGCTTCCCTGAGGCCCAGAGGGCAAAAAAAAATGGGTGGGGGATGCTGCAAAAAAAANCAAAAAAAAAAAAAAAAAGCCACACCCACCCAGTCACTTAGTCATGCCCACAGAACCAGTTGCTAAAAGATTTGAATCTCACCCCTGGTTAGACCCCAAAGATCCCATATGAGGAGCTGAATTCCAACAGGCAGCTTTTTTGCTCCCTCTGCTTGGGTGATTGAGATTCTGGTTCCAACTATGGTTATAAATTGTATAGGTAGTCTCAAGCAGAGATAGGATCTGTTTACTAAGTTAATCCACTCATTAAGTTTCTGATGTGCATGATAATTTCTGATCCACTCTTATCAGAATACAGAAAATACACAAACTTTTTAAACAAGAACTGTTCAATCAAAATTATGAATATGTATTTTCAAGCACAATCGTATATAGTCACACACTGTTAAATGCAATGTACCACACACCATAGACTGAATAATGCTATTAGTTTTTTTGAAAACATTTAAATTCTAAATTCTATTCTCTTAAATAAAAGATTGATTCAATATATTAGTAACCTACTGTTTCCTAGACATGATAGACTGTAGAACATGAGCCACAAAGTGGCTGCCTAATATTTATCAGAACTGGAGAAACTAATGTTTTATCTTTCACCTAGAATGAAGTTCATGGACTTTTCTAGATTAGCTGAGCTTCCACTTGCCTGAGGGGCACACTGCAAACAATCTGTCAATAGGCAAGATTGTTGCCTCTCAGACCTTAACTATTTGCAATGCATAAAATGAACTTTTAACAATTGTCAGTTCAGAATACAAAAAATATAATTTATTTGATGAGAACAAGTAAGATTCCTAGACCTTACCAGATATTCTATTCAGGTAGACTGCACAGCTCTAATTAATCCTCTAAATCCCATATCAAAACATGAACACTGAAACATTTCTGTTATTGATAGATCACTGTTTGCAAAGTCAGTAGCAATTATTGAAAACTTTGGGAAGATACAAACCTCCCCACTTCAATTTTGTTGTAAGTTAGGGATGCCTTGAAGGTAGTCCTTGTGGAATAAGTGTCTAATTTATCAACCATTTGCAGTTATGATGGTGATGAAAAAGTAACTCTGGGACAAATCCTCCCATTTACAACCCTTGCAGGTCTTCAAAGCAAAGTTAAACTGAAGTGAGATAATAGGTCATAAGTCAAAGTCCAGTTGCCTTGTTAAAAGGCACTTTTGAGACAACCACGACCTGGATGACTGAGAATCTCCATAAACAGGCACAAAGTTTCACTTAAGAATCACTTCATTTAACTCTCAAGTTGTTAGTCCCATATGTAGTCGCTAAGGCTAGGTCACACTGGCCGACGGATGCAAAACGTATGCAAAAAGAACACAGCGGATGAGCAAATTTTCGGGGGTGGCTCCATCCGTTGTCATCCGCTCCAAAAAGTGGCAAAAATTTGCATAAACAGAACAGAAAAGAAAGGAAAAGAACGGACGTGGGTAGTATGTAGCGGGGATGTTAAAGGGATGTTCACAGGAAGCCTAGAGGATATATATAGGATGCAAACCGTTCACTGCTCATCCTTTCTATTTCCGTGCTACTAACACTGTGTAGACGTTTCGTGTACCTNATGCAATGAGTACACAACGGATGCATAGCATTTTCCAACGGATGGCAAGCTTTTTTTAACGTTTTACATCCTCTTTCCATCTGTTGGTGCAGTGTGACATGGGCTTAAACAAAGCTTATGTACCGATG
Source organism: Laticauda laticaudata (assembly GCA_004320025.1). NCBI lineage: Eukaryota > Metazoa > Chordata > Lepidosauria > Squamata > Elapidae > Laticauda > Laticauda laticaudata. Next base: position 6,603 of record BHFT01030318.1, on the reverse strand, counting down.
TTGTCCCTACAGCTGAACCTTTATGTCAATAGTCACTAGGTCATTTTGATCTAGGAAAAACACTTTCATCTACCATTTCCTTACCAGCAGTACAGCAGGACAAAGCTTCAATAAATAAGTATTAAATCCAGTAGATCTTCTCAATATAGAAAATAACTCCATGGTTTCTATAGCACAAAATCAGGGATAATATATATATTCTATTTTCAAATTTAGATACTCATGATTTTGTGCTTTTAAGTTTGCATTATTTTCAAAATTCTACTCTTCTACTCTGCCTTCCTCCAAGTTCAGAAGCAGGGATGGAACAAAGTTCATTCATGATAGCCTTTCAATACATTAAAAGGAGGAATGAGTTATCTTTCTTCTGTCCTTGCAGGAACAACTTTACAAGCATGTATGCAGTATTCATCTTTGAGGTCCATTCAATTTTAAATTTACAGACTAATGGAAGGATCACCTGGAAAACATAATGTTAATCTCAAATTATTGCCCAATTAGGTTGATTTTTCAATCCCTTTCTCAGGGTTACTTTATGACAAAAAAGTAAAAGTATGCTTCCTTATATGGGAAATCAGCTATACTTAGAGTAACCACAGCAGCACAATCCAGTTGTCTGAATCATACTGTTTTTTTCCCAATGTGCCTGCGGGGCTGGTACTTCAAACCTGGAGGGATGGATGGATAGAAAGATAGAGAGAGAGAGACAGGTAGGTAGGTAAGTAGATAGATTGGTAGATAGGTAGATAGGCAGGCAGACTGGCAGACCTTTTGGATGAATGTATGGATAGGTAGGTAGGTAAGTAGATTGGTAGGTAGGTAGGTAGATCTATATTGATAGGTAGGTAGGTAGGTACCGTGTTTCTCATATAATAAGGCCGGGTCTTTTTTTTTTTTGAGCCCCCCAAAAATGGCTAGGTCCTCTTTTCGAGAGTGACTTAATTCCCCCTCCCCTTGCATCTTCGGGCGGGCAGGTGGCAACGGCTTGGATATTGACCTCGGTGTGGGACTTCCTATTGGGGAAGACCGTATTGTTGGAGAAACAGGATAGGTAGACAGAAAGACGGGTAGGCAGGCAGGTAGGTAGACAGGAAGGCAGACAGACATTTTGGATGGATGGATGGACAGACAGACAGACAGACAAACAGATAGATAGATAGATCTATACTGGCAGGCAGGTAGGTAGACAGAAAGGCAGGCAGGCAGACAGGCAGACTTTTTGGATGGATGGACGGACAGACAGACAGAAAGAATGCAACAGCAGTGGCACTTTGAGAAAGTAGAGCAAATCCAGAGTAGGAATTGAAGTCCACACAAGTTGCCAAGGTTGAGAAACACGGGCTGAACATATCAACCCAGCCATTCTGGTTTAGAGTTTAGCACGCTATTTGATTCCGGCTTCGTTAATGAATAAACCATGGCTAAGATCTTCCTGCTCAATGCAGCTGCCTCTCTGCCCTTTCTGCAGCCCACTACAGCTGCCCCTCTGCCTCTTTTGCAGCCCCCTGCAGCTGCCCCTCTGCCCTTTCTTTTTTTAATATATTTTTATTAATTTTCTTTTTTTTATATAATAAAACATCATGGTATCAACAACATTCTTGGCATCTATACAGCATTTTGGTTTTAAATATCATAATACATTATATTGCATTTGTCTACTATTAAATAATATCTTTAGCTATAATTACTATTCTTATATCTTTATATAGTTTACAAAATTTTATTTTATTTTCTTAAGGGTTGTTTCAATTTACATTTTTGTCTCACTTCTTGGTTCTGTTTGTTAGCCATTTATACCAATTGTTCCAAATTGAAAATAATTCAGAGTCTTATTTTTCTTTCAATTTCATATCTCAGCACTTTCTGTTACTTTGTGTATTATTAGTTCTTCATTGGGGGTATTTGGTGTTTTCCATACATGCGCAATGGATATTCTCATGGCTGTTATAATATGTAACACTAAGTATTTTACTTGTTTCGGTAATCTTTCTTTGATGATTCCGAAAAAGAAGGATTCCAATCTGAGCTCAATCTGATAGCCAGTTTAGCCAATTTTTAATTTGAATCCAGTATGTCCTGGCCTCGGGGCACATCCACATGTGATAAAATGTACCATCAACTTTTTTGCACTTCCAACATTTGGGCCTGCGGCGGGGTGGGGAGAGAAAAGCAAGCTCTGCTTTTCCCCAATCTGTGTGTTTGGAAGTCCCGGTGAGGGTCACATAGACCCTGGAGGGGAAGATGAAGGTGTAAGGAAGCCTGAGAAGTTTGATGGCGTCCATGGTTGACAGCTTTGAGAGAGACCCCATTTGCTCCAACGTGTGAGTGATCAGCCATCTCGATGGTAGAACGAAGTCGCAGTGCTTTAGCCCAATGAGGAAGATACCAGAGCATGAACAGTGTTTTTGGCATCAATTGACAAATTGAACTTGAAAGTGAAGGAGGTGGAAAGTGAAAGTCGAGGAGAGAAACGGCAGAGAGAGACAGCAGAACTGTGAGTCTAAAATAAGAGGACGGAAGTTCAAAGGGAAATGGTGATCCAGACGTGAAAGCAGGGAACTTTTAAGACAGAGGTCAAAGCCAATTTAGTTGATTAAAGATTGACTGATGTTTTGGACTTGTTCTGAAAAATTTGGAGTTGATTTAGACTGATTATTTAGGGATTTGGAGTTTAACTTGATGGATCTGTGACTTGTAAAAGAAGAACAGTGGAAAAAAGTAAGAGACAGGACTGAACTCAAGAACGGAAGTGACATTTTGAGATTATACAGAGAGAAGAGAAGCTGATGTAACAGACTGACTAAATAAAACATGAATGGATAAGGAAAGGAAAGTGACTGAATATTACTGGACTTCTTTCTATATAATTAATGAAGTAACATTTTGATTAAGGTTTGATTGAATTTATTAAGAATTTAAAAGTTTAAATGACATGAAATTGTGAAAACTGGTGAAATACTATTTTGATGATTATTGATTGATCATTAACAACTAATGAAATAAGTAAGGACATATATATAAGAAGTGGAATATAGAATTGTTTAAAGGAAACCAAACTTTACAGTTAAAGAATATAGATATACCACAAAATAGTAATATAAACTTGTTGTATAAGAACAATTTACAGTGAATATATTTTAGGATATTATATTACACTCTTTCTCTCTTTTCTTTCTAATTTTGATATTTTCCTTCCTGTCATACCTTTGGCTCTCTCCCTTCTTTATCTTCTTCTTTAATTTGGTGACTCAGTTAGTTTCAGATTCTATAAAAGATGAGATTCAAATCTGAATAATTTAGAATACAATAAGTGTGAAAAGATATTCGGGAAAAAAATCGATGTCTAGTTCATCAATGTCTATTGCATCTCCAGCGGGCAAAAAAACAATAGAAGGAACGTTGAACACAGAAAAGATGAGCAACACAGCCAACATGCAGACGATGCAAGCAACATTAACATCTATTCAGGAAACAATGCTTAAAATGCCCTTCTGCTCTTCTTCAGCCCCCTGCAGCTGCCCCTCTGCCCCTTCTCCAGCCCCCTTTGGCATCCAATTTTGCAATGGCAACCTCCCTGGGGCAGCGATGCAGCTGACCTCACCCTCTTTGCTTCAACCCAAAGTCTACTTCCATCGGGTCAAGCAAAGGGAGGTACTCTCACACGCTCAGAGACTCCCAACATCAATGAATTATGCTCCGCCCAGGAGGAGAAAGGCATGCGGAAGCAGCTCAGCCAGCGGAGGCAGAGGAACAATCACTTGGAAACTAAGCAAGCAAGCAAGCAAGCAAGCGGCAGGGCTGAGTCGGAAGAACCGGGCTGCAGAGGGAGGTAGGTTCTAGGTCCGGGACGGCCATGTAGAGCCGAACTGAGCCACGCACTTGGAGAGCTGCAGCTGCACCCACCCGCATCCTGCGCACAAACAAGTTCTCCTCCAGGGAAGGGGGCCCTAACACCGGACCACCCACCTTCCACTGCGCACCTTGGAGGGTTCTGCTTTTGGGCCTTCTGTGCGCCTACACTGCATCCACCAGAGGGCAGCCTGCAAGCTAAGGCGCCCTCTTCTACCACCTCCCACCTCCCCTCCCCCAGGCTTGGCAAGGCTCACCGCATGCGGGTTCTGCATTCGAGGCCCAGCTATGGAGGGATGAAACAGTCAATGGGCTGCATGGCTGGCAGTCAGTGAGCCTGCGGGGCCAGCACCTTGAACACCCCCCTGCCACCTCTTAGCGCACCCCTGCCAGTCCCTTTGCCTCTTACCGCCCCCCTAAAACATCCCACTGCCCCCCAGGGGTTGGTACCGCCCACTTTGGGAACCACTGTTTTAGAGAATGAACTGTAAAACTTGCGGAAAACTTTATTGTCTATGCTTACTGCGCAGCTGCAGCATTTCATCTAACAAGGTCGACGGCCAGATGTCTGCATCACCATCTGAAGATGCCCTACATGACATTATACACAGCTCAGATTGGATAGACTGTTTGAACTATTGTGGGTGGAAACACTGCCCTAACTTTGTATATGTGATTTTTGCCTATATTTTCAGATCTCAAATTCTTTTGATGCTACCACTTGATTTCCAGTAAAAGTCCTTTTCTCTATAACAATGGAGTCTAAGGGTGTCTTTCTTGGATTTTGAATGGAGCACTAACATAGGACCTCTGATATTGAGGGGTATCAGATCTAGTATCTATAGACCAAAAGGACGGTCTACAAAAGTAAGGCGAGTGAGTTCCCGCTCACCCGCACATGGAAGGTAGGACCTTCCTCCTGTGCTTATTTTCCACAAGAATGAGCTCCAGGGCGTCTCCAAATAGCTTGCTACCCCTAAAGGGAACAAAGGCTAGTTTCCATTTAGACCTCATGTCCGTCTGTCAGTGATGAAGCCACAGCAAATGGCAGGATGTTACTGACGAGGCAACGGCCCTGGAGGTGAACTTAGATGCATTCAAGATATTGTCGGCCGAAAATTCAGTTCCTGCTACCAGCTTGCTGCTGTCCTGGTGCAGGCGGAGGTCCTTGGGTGGCACTCTCGCTTACATGTGGCTGCCTTGACTGGCCAGGACACCGCCTGATGTGTCTTGCAGAAGATCAGTTCCGCCTTTCTATCCTCCATCTTCAGGCTATGTCACTATGTTGTTAGGGTGGTGGAGGAAGCTAAAGCCCATGTCACACTGCACCAACGGATGGAAAGAGGATGTTAAAACGGAGAGAAACACTTGCCATCCGTTGATTAACGCGATTTCATCCGTTCTGTACTCACTGCATCTGTTTTCATCGCTCTCTATCCATCCAGCATCTGTCGACTGAGGTTCCATCCGCGCAAAAAGTTTTTAGCTGCTCAAAACTTTTTGAGCGGAAAATGTATCCAACGCGTCTTTCTGCATCCGCAACACATATGGGAACAATCCGTTCTACATCCGTTGTCATCCGTTAGGACATCCCTATATCCACTAGGCATCTGCTGCACATCCGCGCAACTCAAATCCACTCCAGCGGAAAACAGACGCAAGGAGGAAGCGAAAACGGACGCAGAACTGAACACAAAGCATTAGTTAGCACGGATGGAGAAAGGATGAAAGCGGATGCAGCTTCGTATACAAAGCATTTAAAATAGAAAAAATGTTCGCAGAACGGGACCTACTCTCAGATATTAAGGATGTCTAGAGGATGCCTAGAGGATGCCAAAAGGACACAGAGTAGAAAACCTATATTGCCTATAAAAAGGGGGAGGAACTCACCTGGATCTCACTTTCAGTCCAGCACCTCTGCTGTGCAGACCTCTTCAGCCTTCATCTGCTCTTGCTTCTTCCACAGCATCCATTGATGTCCACCATGATCGTACACACTCCTTTTGGTCACCACCATCGTTCTGCAACAGTGCGAAGCCATACTACAGCTTTTCAACTGGTTCACAGGGAAGAAAGGAGGCGTCCAAGAAGGTTCTGGGTCCGAAGATGGATCGGGAAGAAGCGGAGTACGGACTGTACAACAAGCTGATGGGTGAGCTGAGGAACGAAGAATCCTCGTGCATTCCAGAAGTTCATATGAGGATGCCTCCAGCCATATTTGAATGAAGTTTGAGCGCTGAGACCCAGTTTGACCAAGGCAAACCACAACTTCCGGCCCAGTCTGACCCTGGCTCAAGGTGGCACTGACTCTGCGCCAACCTGGCCTCAGGGACCACCTACAGGAGCATTGCAGTACGGCTGGAGGATGCCTCACAACACCATCAGCATTGTGGTCAGAGACGTGGTGGCCAGGCCATCATCGAAGAATACCTGGAGGAGCCTCCCTCCAGTGCCCTCCACTCAAGAAGGCTGGGAAGAAAAGTTGCAAGCAGTGGTATCAGAAAGGGGAACTTCCCCCACATCGTGGAGCCATAGAAGGAAGCACGTGCCTGCAAAGCTCCAGAAAACTCGGGTCACTTATTTCAACTACAAGGCTTCTTCAGCATCATCCTTCGTCGCATGGTCGATGCTGACTACAAGTTCATGTACATCGATGTCTTGGCAAACGGTCAGCTTCAGATGCCCCAGTAGTATACAATTGCCACGTCACCTCAAGGGTGGTGCTGGAACGCAACCTCATCATGGGCTTCCCGA
>BHFT01030316.1:35150-67319 GCA_004320025.1 Laticauda laticaudata | reverse complement strand
GTAGAAAGACCAAATGGGATGCAGAGATAGTACTATGGGCTGCAGTCTACTATCTCAGCTATGTTCAATAGAACTATCTTCTTATAGGGGTGGGATTCAATTTTAGTCAACCGGTTCTATGGAATGTAGTTTAAGTGTGGGTGTAGCTTGGTAGTCCATGTGACGGGTAGCGCATGGCCAACTCGACAATCACTCATGCAAAGGGGTGCTTCTCCTCAACCTGGCCTATCATGACACACTAGGGAATAGCTGCAACAGTCATAAGTGTGAAACAGTGGCTCGAATACAAGTCACGTTTTCCAATGCCATGAACTTTGAATGGTCACGCAATGAAACTAGTTTAGAGTAAGACTTACCTGTACAAAAATACAGAAAAAAGTTTCTTTTGGCTGCAAGAAAGCTGCCCTTTAGAATTATTATTAGATTATTGAGATGCTAAAAATACCTGCAAGCCGGAGTTACAGATCAGGCAGGTGCCGGAGCACCTAGAGGAAGTAAAATACGTTAAGATGCAGTGTATACTCCTAATCGCACAAGCCAACTCTTACCTCCACGATCGAAATTAGTGCAACCCTTATAGACGATACAGAAGAGGTCACTATTTAAAGCTCACCCAGTACAAAGAAGCGGACATCGGAAAACGACAAGAGCACATGTCGATCTATTTCGCACACTATAAGATGGCCAGAGCTAATCTCACTCACCCACAAGATATCCAAAGGAAATCAATCCAGAATTAGTTAGATATAATAAAGAATGCACCCCCATGAAATGAGGACATTATACACATACAGATATAACAACAGGATCTGAACATCACCAAGCAGAACACACGAGAAAATTAAGCACATATCAACCAAGAAAAACAGAGCTTAGACCAACAGAGCAGATAGATAATGAGTAAAACTCATGTTTGAAAGTCGAGACTATCCTTCTAGCTCTACGCCAAGCAGCCTTGCTGAATGTCATCTGCATGCTTGCGTTCGCCTCGTCATTAAAAACGCTCTTTCTGACAATGCTCTGCTTGCATCTGCTTCATTATTGAATTATTTCTTCAAAGTGCTGATTGTCTAGGGAAGTATTTCCTTCCAACACCAGTGTAAAAACTTTAAAACAACCTTTTCCCTTTAAGAAAGTCAAGCCCCAGAAGCTCCAGAGACAGGAAATCTAGGCATACTGGCAAGAATATAATACGGGTGGGGAAAAGACAAAAGGAGATTGCTTCTAACTACCGGTTCTCCGAACTGCTTAGAAAGTTAACAAGGGGTTCTATAGAACCAGTAGAATCCCACCCCTGATCTTCTTCTGCTTTAACAGTAAACCTCTTGTCCTCAAGTTTTATTAAAAAGTTTCATCACAGTCAAGAGCTGTGATACTAAGGACAAGAAATTGAAACTATGAAGCACAGTGTATGGAAGTGTGCATCCAGCTCTCCCTTTGGGGGAGGGAGTGTTTTGTATGTATATGTGTAATGAGCATAATTAAATAAGAGAGGCTTCTTAGAAGATGACCCATTATTGTTTTTCATAGATGTGTATGAACAGCAGAAATGGTTGACAGGATACAGCTCATATGGGAATTATAATCCACTGGACTTGATCAAACACTTATCAATGGAATCAATAAACATTTGATTTGGACCTAAGCATCAGTTCATTTTTTTTTTTGAAAATGGAATGGAAAAGAAAGGATAACATTGCATTGGGTGGAGATACACAAGAATTTAACATTGGTGCTGAAAAACATTTTTTTCCAAAATATGTAAGGAAATAACAATATAATAAAGCCTCTTTTGGTTAACCTTTAAAATGTGAAAATAAACCTGAGGAAAGAAATGATGAAAGATTGACATTTGGAAATAGTTTGTTACTCAGCTTTTCTCATTCTAGTACCTTCCATTTTTGGATATTTATGGGTCTGTTATGATTCTATGGGACATAAATATTGCCGTTATCAGTTACTTCCACCCTGTCCTTATTTACATACCAACTAAAAGGTATTGAAGCTATATTTTATGAAGTTCCTTTATTTAACAATTTCCTTTCTTTTCTGTTCAGCCAGCTTAAAAATAATACACAGTATTTTTGTGACCTTATAACATTGTTCTTTGATTTGTTTCTACATATCATCCCGACACAGAATGGAAGTCTTGAAAATGTTTCTGATAACATATTTTTACTTTATATAAAAGAAGACTTCCTCTCCAGTTAGGCCAAAGAAAAAACAAGGCAAAAAATTTGTATGTAATAGAAGGCATTTCAATCACAAAGGCATATTCCCTATGGGACATTTTATTGTTTTAAAATAAATGAACGCTTCCTAATGTTTAAAACCTTGCTTTGACTGAATAGTATTAGAATTCCAAACACTATACATCATCTGCAATATCAAAACATTGATATTAACATTATAATACAAAGGGGTTTTTTCTGTGTATGTCCATGTGTGTGTGTATGTGTGTGTGTGTGTGTGTATGTGTGTGCACCTAGCTTTTTACCAAGGGGGGATGTTCTGATATTTGTTTGCAAATCCTTTTGTTGCTCTGGGTTCAGCCCATGCTTATCTGTTCCTTCTGTTCTTTGAGGATATTCTCCATAGTCTTTATGTTGATAGATGCAACACAGTCGGCTCTCAGAAATGGGCACTGATTGAATAGCAAATTTTTTGAATATGACTAAATATGGAGGTAAAGGTTAAGACACAGTAATGTAGTTTATGAGAGACAGTTTTGGCCCTACCCAATGAGAGAATTCATCTGGAGGATGGAAGTCTTCCTCAGCTGCTCCATTCAACATCATGGTCTCTAGTTTGAAAAATGTCTTGTTTTTCTTGACCCTATGGTTTGCCATGAATTCAATATGCCACACTGATCTTTTGATGCAAACACTTCTTAATAAAGACTTCAGTTTGAAGAATGCTTTGGTAATGAAATATGAGTTTTCTGTCTTGAAATATTTATGAATTATAGAATGAGAGCCAACAATCAAAAAGTGCATCTAGTAACAGATAGAGATAACCTAAAAAGCCTGATTAAAGCCTGCCTGGATTCATCTCCTAAACTAGCTGTTAAAGCTGGACAACCCCTCACAGAATTTCACTGCAGGTAATGCTGCAATTTGTGGCTCTCAAATTTCACCTGAAGATTAGGCAGATAATGGAAGCCTCAACATTCTCTCACCTTTTCATTCACTTATTCTAAAAACTGCATATGTCCATGTTTACTTCTGTTATATGTATGTTCAGATGGTTCCAGCTTCCATAAGTAAAACTCAAATATGTTATTGTGGAAATTATCATTCAAAAGATCTGGAGGTCATCTGGTTGATTATTCCTCTTTTAGATCTATTCATATTTGTTCAGATTGTCAGTTACAGTTACTTCCAGTAGCTCATCTTTAGCATAGGTCTCTTGCTCTCTTACTTCTTGCCTTTATAGTGTGACCGCACAAAGAATCATGAGATGGATGAACAGTGAACATAGGCATAATGGTGTTTAGCTGTTTTCTTACACAGAGAGAGATTTTTATTCATCAGATAGATATTTTAGAATCATAATTTAGTGGCATAGTAAGTGCTTTGCATGTGGACAGTTTAAGATTCAATTTCATGAAAAGTCCTCAGCTGAGAGGATGAAGAGCAACCTCTGCTTGAAATTTAGGAGGTCCTTTGTCATTTGAAATAGAGGACTAAAAAACTCATAATCTAACTCAGTTATATCAGTTTATTTCTTCAAAGATAAATAAAATAAGCAACTAAATTTTTGTGCAGCTATGCCTAAAATACTACACACCAGAACAGAGTATTTGACTCTTCCACTAATTTTTTCTGTTATAAAATAATAAAACAAAGAAACTGCTCTTTCCTAATGACAGTTCAGATTAATGTTAAGTTGGTTAAAACCACTTGATGGTTTTTTTGGGCGATTACAGATTCAATTGGCTATCCTTTTTGAAGAGCAAATGTGCAAGCAGAACTTCATAGATGCTTGATTCTATTAGCTGTAATCCCTCTAGATTCCTTGCTGGCATGTGGTTCTATTCTAAGTAGAAATATAATAAAGGCACAATTCATTTAACATCATTTTCATCATTTTAATAGAGAATTTTTATCCAGTTGTGAATGAACTGTGAATCATGCAAAGTAATAACTATCTACAGAGTAAGTGGTTCCTGCTTATTTAATTACTTAATTCCAGACAGCATAATTGGACTTTATCATCTGGATTCTAATTCACATTTTTATTCTTTTGTTAAGATTTAATAATGTTTAGATGAAACAAGAGTTCACAATGGCATAATCAGTCATGTTAGTGATACTAATTAGTTGTATTAAACATGGGCAGTTCACAGGAACTTTGGTACCTTCTGAAAGTAGGTGTCCCCCCCCCCCATGAACTTTGTTCATTGTTCATTCCTGGTAACTGCTTGNCCTTCTGAAAGTAGGTGTCCCCCCCCCCCATGAACTTTGTTCATTGTTCATTCCTGGTAACTGCTTGAACAAATCTCTGCAATCTACTTCGCAAGATTTTCCAGATGTGGTTTGCCTTTGTCTTCTTCCAAAGACACACACAGAGAGACAATGGGGGGAGGGGGGAGGGAGGGAGAGAGAGGGTGAAGAGACTGGTACAAGATCATCCATATGGCTTCAGTACCTCATAAGGCAGAACTAGAACTCACAGGCTCCTGGTTTCCAGCCTAGCACCTTAACCATTGTACCAAACTGACTCTCAGGCACATCATAAGAGAGAGAATTCAAGGACATTTTTTTCATATATTATCATGTTATCTAAAAATACCCCTAAGCCTAAGGTATGCTATCAATAAACTGAGCAATGTAACACATACATGCAAACTTTACACACACACCCATCCCAAGTTGAGACTCTTTCAATGAATCATCAAAAAATCCTTGCTTTTCCATTGCTGCATTAAAAGATGCGGCATCTGCAATAAATGTACACCTTGTTGTATTGTTTACCTTGAATTATATTGCCACTTTTTGTGTTCGGGTCATTGCTGTCATTGTAATTTCTTCTTTTTTCCCAAGGCTTGATTTTATTTGCTTCATTAAAAAATATTTAAAGTGGTGCTTTTGAATTAATGCAGTCTTTGATAAACACCACTTCAGTCTTGTGATTCCCTGTCACCCATGTTTTCACTGGTTAATTGCAGTCTAAAGGCGCCTTTCTTTGACCGTCTTATTTACTCAGCTGCTAATTTTATTACTCCCTTTTAGTGCCTTGGGATATACTGCATGAAGGGCACAGCAGAAGTATGATTTTGATTGATTATTTACAAATTTGCATAATCTCCCATAATGCAAATCAGTAACATTTTGACTGGGGATAATGGATGTTAAACACACTATGGAAGGCTGATTTTTTTTTAATTGGTTGTTAAAATAATTTACAGTCAGATAAAAATTAAAGCAGCAGGAATGTTGTCCCCTCCCATGATTTATTTAGCTTATTGTCTTGCATAAGGCTATAGCAGAGAAGAAAAATGAGAAATAATGTGTGCTCTGTCTCTAAAGAGATTTGACTGCAAGGGCAGAAAGATTATTTTCGAAAAAAAATTGTGTGTTATTGTGCATAATCTCTTTTTCACATCCAGGTCTACTTTTGTATATCAGCTAATAAAAGACTAGGCAATCATTTTCCTCCCAAGGTCAGATACAATGGTATTTAGAGGCTACACACACGTATGTATGTATGTATGTATGTATGTATGTATGTATGTATGTATGTATGTATGTAGTATGTATGTGATGGTAAACACATCCAAGCAACTGAATGCCCTTTTGTCTTCCTACTCCAACACATTTGCACAGTGCTGCAAACACACATACTTACTTCTGCATACATGAACACACGAACTCTTCTGTACAAAATACATTCAGCTACTGGTGACAGTAGGTTTGTACCAATGCTTTTCAACCTCAGTTGCTTTAAGATATGTGGACTTCAAATCCCAGAATTTCCCAGCCAGCCTGGGGAGTTGCCAAGTTTGAAAAACAATGATTTACATATTCCTCTGCATGCTGGGATCACTTCACATTCCATTGCCTCTTTTGACAGTCAGGTACAAACTGGAAGTTGGGTATGGCTTCATGAAGAATGAATTATCACCGTGTTTCATGTTTTCCAATTAAATTGCTCTTTTAACAGCTTTCTAAGCAGTTGGGAAGACAGCTTAAATTTCTCTTTTTGTTCCTGCCATTATAATTTTATGGGCAAACTATGTTCCTCTAAACCTTCTCTAAAATAGCATTCTAGTAATGTACTAAACATTCATTACCAGGCTGTCAAGAATGCGACAGTGTACAAGCAGGGAGAAAACGGGATGATGTTCTTAGTGTGCAGTTTTTTCTAGAGATCCATGACAGCTGTTATGAGGTTATAAGATAGAGAGTTATACTTATGACAGCAAAAGCAGTTTGGGACTCTGTACTGGTTTGCCCCAAAGTCATTTGAAGATGTATTCAATCTGAAATTTATGCTTGTGTATGTGAAAGCTGTGGATCTGTTGCCTATGGATCAGTTCATTAACCAGCCTTATTTGGACCATGGTCTGCTTGTATAAACCACATTGCCCTTAATCATATATAATGCTAAGTCAATATGTATTACTTAATAAAATACATGAATGCAGCTACCATGAGTGGTAACATCTGAAAACTAGAGTCCATACAGTGGTTCAAGCTATATCCATTACTGTCCATTCAGCATTTTATTACAATACAGCTGCAAGATAAGTGACTGAAATATATCTCAGTGTAGGTGGTTTTGAATGGAAAGCACTTTCCAAGTTCATATCTTTCCCCTTACTCTAATCTGATCCTTTAATAGAAATAGCACTAACATTTAATCTTATATACTTCTCCACAGTGTGTTACAGCCCTCATTCAGATGTTTACAGGGTCAGCATATTGACAACAATCTGAGTCCTCATTTTACTGACTTCAGGAGGATGGAAAGCTGAATCAACCTTGAGCAAGTGAGAATCAAACTCTGGCAGTCAGCAGAATTAGCTTGCAATATTACATTCTCTGCCACCACAGCTCTTAAGCTGGAGATACTGGAGAACTCTCAGAAATAATTAATGAGATCCTTCTTCATAGTCTGTGAGTTACCAAACATTAAAAAAGAGACATTGTCTACAGATATAAACCAGACTTATTTGGTAAGAACTGACCAAAACAGGATTCTATTTCAATGGCATTTAATAAACTAAAATCTTGTTCCATTGCTGCAGAACTTTTCTCAATGTATGAGAAAGCTTTAACTGTAACACAAATCATTGTGTGAATATGTTGGAAGCCAGACTGGCTTGCTAAAATAGAAGAATTCTAGGAAGGTGTGCTGAATTACTTTGGGTAAAGTAGTTTTAGAGTTTATCATTATTATTATCTCTTTTATTCATGAAACATGAAACTTAGTCAACTGAACATTTAAAAAATGTATCACAAATACCAGTGACTGGTGCTAATGGTTGATATGGGTTGCTGAACATCCTAGGTATCAACCAAGGATCTTCTTAAAATATATGATGTTCCGAGTAGCACAGTTTTTTGCAGTTCTGTTGGTGTTGTTGCAAGAAGCTGCAATTTTTTTATATGTTTTGTAAAATTCTTGGACATGGTACCAAGTGCTCCAATGACAGTGGGTATCACTGTTACATGTTTCATCCATAACTGTATAGTTTTGATAGCCAGGTCGCAATATTTCATGATATTTTTCCAGGTCTTGTTCTTTGACTCTGGCATCTCCTGGTACAGCGATATCAGTCAATTGTATGCTTCGGCCCTCAACAACCTTAATATCTGGTGTGTTGTGTTCCATCATCATTATCATCATGATCATCATGATCATTTTGTTTTGTCATTACTGTCATCATCATCATCATCATCATCATCATCATCATTATTATTATTATTATTATTATTATTATTATTATTATTATTATTATTATTATTATTATTCTTCACACTGTCAGTCGAACGTTCAGACTGGCACTTTTGTCTACCTATTGAGTCCTTACCAAGGACCTGGGATAGGCAAATCTGGATGTTTGGTGATGTTACAGATATCACCACAGGATGGAAGCTGTTCCAAATAAAGCTGCCTTCTGCAATTGACGGATGGCAAATTTGTAAATGCCTATGATGTTCAAGTGGTGCTCCAGTTGTTTTGGGACTGCACACAAGGTACCTATTACTATTAGGTATTACCCTTGCTTGTCTTTGCCATAGTTATTGTTGTTATTATTATTATTTTATTTTAGCTTATGATTTCTTATTCTTTTCCTGTATTCTCTATAATCTGCCTTTCCTCAAAAGGGAGCAACATGATATGTGTTCCTGTGTGTAACTTCTGCTTTGGAATGATTCTGCATCATCTGAAGATAATTTATGAGAATCCCTGACAAAATACTCTGTATCCATAGGAAGATGCTACATATTAAAATACAAGATACAATTTCCTATCAAATTTGGCTATGCCTAGAGGGCAATAGGTTGGAGCCCTATACACAATGAGGGTTTTTGCTTGGGCTCAAAGACTCAATTGATCTACAGTACAGGGAATAAAGATGTAAGTTGGTTGTCATCTTCCTATATAAACAATAGAGAGATATGCTTAAGACTAATAGAGTTGTCTTTCTTAGTAGCAATTGGTTTGATACAGTAATTTAACCTATATCACTAAAAAAAATGACACCTTGCCAACTTTAAGCTACCACATGAAGTGATGACTGAATGTGTGAATAGGTCATTACAGATATGCAATCATAGACAGAATGCTCATATTGCCACATGTCTTATATAATACTTTTCCTCCATTAAGTCAAACTACTGTACAATCAATCATCAGTCATCAAACATACACAATTCAAGTGATATGCAGTCATGTGTGAACCTAGTATTAACCAATTTATTTTACAGAGCAACAATGGATAAGCAGTAATGGAAGGAGATTTTTCTTATATATTTCTTACTTCAAGATTACAAAGAAAAAAAGGCTTTAAAATTCATCTCACTGATTATATAGTAATTCTGGGAATATTTGAGAATTGGAAAGTGTCATTTGGGATTAGTAACAGTATCTGATATATTTAAGTAAACAAAAATGTTGCAGAATATTTAATGTTGAAGGCAGATATTTTCCAAACTCTATCTTGATATTTGAAGCTATAGTTTCATGCTTCACTGTGATTGGAGAATTTCAATAAATCATTCTTAAAAGTAGTGTCACATATTTTATTATTAATCATGACATCTGGGAATAATATAGGATGAAGTAAGCAATTGTTTGTTGTCTCACAAAAATAAAAAACCTAGAAAATAAAAAAAAATAAAAAAAGATTGTGTGTTGTCAGTTTGGGTGCTATTTCATATGTAAAGCACTATCCAACAGCTGCTGAGAGTCTAGATACTGTGGATGTAAATAAACAAAAGAATGATATAAAAAGTATTTTTTAAAGCTATAACATCTGGGTAAGTGTCAAAGCACTGCACATATCTCTGAGTTGATTGAATGTGACTAACAATATGTTCACTTGGAAGGTATTGTCTAGACTAGAAATCCAAGCTTGCATAAAATAATGAAAGCATCATGAGAGTAAAACTTGTTAGAGTTTGCAGTGATCTAACTATCACACAAGTAAATAATTCACCAGGATTCAGTTATAAAAGAAACTTCTTCATATACAATAATATAAAGCATGATGCATGTATACAATACCCATGCAGCTCTTGTAACATGGTAGCAAGTATAAGGACAAGGAGCAGAGGCAAAGAATACCCAGAAGCCAGAATTCAGAAGCAAACTAACTCTTATATACAGACCAGTTAAGCTAAGCAACACCCAGGCTCCTAGCCATTTCCCATGGCTCACAATAGATCCTGTTTCTTAGTCACCAAACAGTTCCCATTGGCTGACTTGTTGTTATGGTTACCCCAGCTCATAATTTCTTATACACTGACAAAACTCTGCTTTGGTTGCACTTGAGGTATCTTGGTTATATATGTAAATGGCCAAATTGAACAATATTGTCCTTACTATTATCAGGGAATGCCGCAGGAATAAGGTTAGATTAGCCAAGGGTATACAAATTTCAGGCTGTGCAAAAGGCAGGCAAATACACGAAATGGTGCATGTGTGCATGTGTGCAAAATCATCCCCTCCACCAGAGCCTGTCCACAGGAGACCACTGATCTAGCCTACAGTTTTTTCTTCTGTCTGTCTATCTATCTATCTGTCTGCCTATTTATTTATCATTCACTCACTCTCTCTCTTTCTCATTCATCCATATCTATCTATCTATCTATCTATCTATCTATCTATCTATCTATCTATCTATCTATCATTTATCATTTATATATCTCTTATATAGCCACCCATCTTATGGGAAGTGATTCTTAGTAGTATACAATAATATTAATATTATTAGGGGCATGATGTTGATTGAACAAAGTCATAATGGACAGTCAAATATGGTGAAGACCATGATATATGGCAGTTTCCAGCTTAGAAGATAAGAGGAGTAAATTGTGAGACAGGACTTAATAAATTAAAGGGAAGAAACAAGGCATATAGCATGTATCTGAAACAAAGAAAAATAGAAAGAATATACTAGAACTCAGTGAAGGTAGTTTGATCTTAGGGAGTGGAATTAATGAGTACAAGCAGAAAAGTGAAGGTGTGCATTTAATTATTAATGAAAGTGCTATGCATGTCAATATTGATTGGTTTTATCTAAATTGCTGTGAATGTTGGAAGCTTTATGTTGGAGTGCATCTTGTGCTCCTGTGAATTGTGGAAATGGAATAAAGAAATATGAGTTGTTCAAGATTCTGCATGAATGTGATCTGAGGAAAAGTTATATTGCTAGGTGACATAATAGGGAACAAGCAAGATGAGAAGTATAGAAGAAATTGGTGGATCATTCAAAGATCAAGGAATGAACGAGAAGGGTGCTTATTTGATAAGTTGTTGTTGGCTCCGTCGATCTCAGGAGATCATGGAAAATTCGCGTCATGGAAATGGACATGAAATGTGCTGAGTCTGTGTGGAGTGCAGCCACTGGAGGACCGTTCCCAGGACGCGAGCCTGGCAGAATATATGGAGGACCTGAGAATGCCCGAAAAATCGCCAGGGACCCCCCTCCTAACCTTTGCTGACGGATCCAATGGAAAAGGCATGCCGATACAGTTGGCGCCTGCTTGGCTGCAGGAGTTGCCGAAGATCTTTTGCAGTGCAGAGATCAACCGCCTACGGGGCTCCACTCTGATTTTCTCTTCAGGGTTTACTCCCTTAGACTTTCCCGTGTGCAGGTGATCCATAAGCAGCGGAGAGGTTTTGTAATAAGGTTTCCTTCCCCATAGACGGGCTACCTTACAAGGTTGCATGAGCTCCGTCTGCCCGAAGCATCTGGTTTTCAGGCGCCAGAGACCCGCCTTTCGCCCTTTTCCATATCAGTAGGAGCAGTTTCGCCAGGCGCAGGCTAGGAGTTGACTTTGTTGTCAGAGGCTATTTGAGCCGCACGCCATTGGGAGCATTTTATAAGTGATGGGAGCTTATCCCCAGTGCCACTCCTGGCTATGACAACCTTCAAAAGTATTGATAAGTATCCACTTAGAAAGCAGTTTACAAAATCTAGATGTGTTTGGTCAAACTCACGAGAGATATGCAATTCAAGCTGCTGGTTATCAACTTTAAAGCCCTTCATGGTTTAGGACTGGGTACTGGAGGAAATCATCTTTTTCAGATAGTATCTACCCATCCAATCTGATCCAACAGACTGGGCATTTTACAGATCCCATCAGCCAAAAAGTGTCATCTGGTGAGAACTAGAAGATGGGCCTTTGATATAACCCCTCTCTTATGGAATATTCTCCCCTTGCAGATTAAAATAGGCCCAACCCTGTTGGGCTTTAAAAATTTGGGTATGTACCTGGGCCTGGGTCTTGGCGTGTTTTAAGGGCCCCATTAGTTGGCTTTACTATTAGTTGATCAATCATCAGGGTTGCTGTTTGTACTTATTTATTTTGTGGATGTTTTTATGGGTTTCAAGTTTTTGAAATTGTTTTATAAGTTTAAAATTGTAAGCCATCTGGAGTTATTTGGTTGAGTTGGATGTTTAAAGAAAATGAATAAATGAATGAATGAATGAATATCATGGCTGATATCTGAAGAACTGTCACACAGAAGAAGAACTCATATTCTATGATCTCAGAAGGCAGGACCAGAAACTACAAGGAAGCAGATTTAGGCTAGATAGTATGAGACATTTTCTGACTGTATAAGGTGTCAGATAATGGAACATTGCGGTCTTGCAGTGTCCTTGTGAGGAGAAACTGCATGTAGAACTTGTGAGCAATCTCCTGACTTCTCCTGGTCCACATCCATTTGCCAGCTCTTCCTTCCACTGCAATTGTCTGTTTTTACTGGAGTCAATCAAATTGCTATTTCTTTCCTGAAAGTCTAAATTATGGAATATTTTGCATGAAAATACTAATGGTGGTTGACTACTGACTGAGATAAGAATATATGATATGTAAGAGAATAAATTTAATTCTTGGCAAATGATTGATTCTTTAGCAAGAAACAATAGAAAAATGTACAACATTCCCTTGGTTATTTATGGATAAATGGTTAAGTAATGGTTGTGCTGATGAGAGAGAGTGTTGTTTGGAGACATGAATATGCATATACTTTTGCATGCAGATTTTACCATATTGAAGATATTATCAAATACATTGCAGATAATTTTGAATGGAACGATGCAGCAAACTGTCTGGACCTGAAAATTAATTGTCAAAATTCAAAGTAGTTGTATTTAACAGGAAAAGTAGATTGAATAATTGCAAATTATACACAAGGGCTAAAAAAAATGGTAAAAATTAAGGCATGTGGGTGCTGGCAGAAAATGATGGCAGTATAAGGTTTTTTTTGAAAAAAAAATGTCAAAAGAAGCAAACATGACTTTGTAGAAAATTTTCCACCCACTTTATAATATGGAAGTCATTGTTGTCCATGCTAAAAGAAATAGTGATATGGAGGAAGTGAGTTGGAGGCACTGGGAATGGGGTACATAGAATTAATATGAATGATGGTGATTGAGTTAAAAAAAAGTGATTTAACAGTACAACAGATGTACATTGGTCAATTTGTAAAGGTAATATATGAAGGAAGGATGAACATATCAAGAGAAGGAGGAAGACCAAGATAACTGTGGGTGGATTGAGTTAATGAAATCCTGAAAGGAAAGGAGTTCAGGAATAAAGGACAGTGACTGATGTGATGTATAAATATTATGGAAGCTAAGATGGTTTCAAAGATCATAACAAAATAAAGAGGCATGATGACCAGTGTTGCTAAGTTGATCTTGCTATGCTTCCTTTTCTAATCTAATGCTTTTAATTCTTTTTAGCTTTTTAAATTGTACTCTACTTTGATAATATAACTTGTTTTAAAAGACAAGAACATGATTAGTAAAACATTGATAGTCTATATTTTGCATTTTGTCAAAATTTTCAAACACAAGTAATACCTCCCTTAAAACCAGCAAGATATACATTTATACATCTCTTTTAGTTCCAAGTGAGCTCACATATACTATGTTTGGATAGAAATTCTATCATATTTCCACAGTAAGTTGATCACTGAAGTATAAGAAACAAAACTTCATTCATTCATTCATTCATTCAATTTCCATAACTACCCAGTCAATGTCTCTATTATGTTAACATTGAATATATGGACAAATTAAGCATGAAAAATAATAATGAAACACTGCTTGTGTATGCCATTTCATTAGAAAATACAGTTTGAACAAGTAATAGTTATCTTTCTCAATCTGCTGTCCATATAAGTTAGATCACAGCTCATATTATTCCCAGATGGGCTCAGGAGTTCCAAAAGTTGACTTCATTTTATGGTGGCTAAACTTACATTACATAGGAAAATCACAACTACAAGGACTTAGAACATTCTTTGAATTTGGAGCTATATGATGAAAACCTTTTAGACCAGAGCTGTCAAACTCCCAGCCCATGGGCCTCATGTGTCATGTGCTGGCCACGCCCATGCCCAGTTTAGCAAAGGGGAAAAAGTCCCAATATGTCATGTGATGCTGCCTTGACAACATGAGTTTGACACTCCTGCTTTAGACCCTGGCTGAATGTATATATTTCTCCTGGCATCACTTTGACACCCCCACTTCTCACCTAGTGCTGCCAATCACTCATCATGGCAAGTGTAGTTGTGCCCCATCAGGTTTAAATCTACCACAGCTGCCCTGTCATTACAGTAGCATTTACAAGTTTCTTATTTGGTAACCTGTAATTCCCGGTTCATTTCTTCTCTTGCTGTAGTGCTGCTGCTAAGGGAATAGAGTGGAAATCATTTGCTAATATGAGAAGGTGAGCTGATCAATCTTTCCTTTCTCTACAATCCTGAGAAATATAGAAGAAAGAAAAAGGCAGTGAGCAGCAGCAAGGTGGATTGACTCAATTATAGTGGTGATGGAATACTATTGGAAAATCTGTAGGACGAGGCTGGGGACAGATTCTCCTGGAGAAAATCTATGTGATTAATGAGAGCTGACACCAGCTTGATGGAACATAATCAAAATTAGTCAATATTTTTTAAACTTAAGCTTCCTCATTGTTCTTGAATTAATTCTCACCTGTATCTGTTGTACTATTTTAGATTTCTCTGTTACTTCAGAATTTCTAGAGATGCAATTTTAATACAAATGCATTTGCATTAAAACATTACATTTCTATTAATGGAAGATATGTATAGCAAATACTTCTCTTCAAGCTTTTCTTCCTTCAAGTATAACCATGCTAATTAATCAGGAATGCAGGATTCTGGCAAAGTGCCTTTTGTTCCTGCCACACTATTTCTGTGTTATCCTGTTTTCTACTCCCTCATCCATGGTAGGGATGAAGATTGAATTCTTGAGCCTTTATTTTATTTGTGAGGAAGGAAAAATGACACCCCCCCCCAATTTCCCATCAGTTGTAGAAAAATGGCAACTTATTTATGTAAGAATGGTTGAATCAGAGGTGGTATTCAACTGGTTTGCACTGGTTCAGGAGAACCGGTAGCAGTAATTAGGTGTGGGTCACAGAACCAGTAATAACTTCTGGCAGGCCATGCCCCCGAACTGGTTCCCCAGTCAATCTGTTGCCCCGCCCACCCAATGCTCATTCGTGTGCACAGCTCACCCACCCCTGCCACTCACCCTGCCCAGTCACTCCTCCCTTCCTATGTGACATACTGGGCCTTCATGACTTGCCTAGCCTGACTTCCCCACATGGTGCCTGTGCCCCAACTGAGCACCCTGATCACCTACTCACAGGTAAGCCTGTGAGTCACACTAGGCCCTTGCCCATTGCCCGGGGCCTTGCCAGGCCTCCCCCCCCACTACCTGGGGCCTTTCCAAGCCTCCCTCCACCACCTGTGGCCTTTCCAGGCCTCCCCCCACCATCTGGTCCAGATGGTGGGGGGGGAAGCAGCACGGCTATGGGAAGCAACCCCAAGAGTTCCTGTCCTCACTTTTGGGGTGACTCTACATCCCTCTCAGCCCAGCAGCACAGTGAAAGCGAACGGCTTTTGGTTCACTTTCTCCCTTCCTTTCTGGGCGTGTCCATGCCCCTCTCTGCCCCAGAAGTGCAGAGAAAGCGAATGGCTTTCCATTCACTTTCTCCCTCCCTTTTGGAGTGTGTCCATGCCTCTCTCAGCTCCAACAAAATGGAGAAAGTGAATGGAAAGCCGTTTGCTTTCTCCCTCCCTTTCGGGGTGTGTCCTCGCCCCTCTCAGCCCCAACAGCGCAGAGAAAGCAAACAGAAAGCCGTTTGCTTTCTCCCTCCCTTTCAGGGCACGTCCATGCCCCTCTCAGCCCCAGCAGCACACAGAAAGCAAACTCCTGTGGCTGCTTCCCTTAGCTGTGCTGCTGCCACTGCTGCTGCCCCCCACCACTGCCCCCCTCCCGCCGCCGCTTTTGTGCCCCAAAAGGAGGCCAGGAATTCCTGGGGCTTCCCATACCTGCGCCGTGCCTGCCCACTGCAATCACTGCCCATGTGCTTCAAAAGGGGTGTTCCAGGGCTGCTGCTTTCTTCATTGTTAAAAACTTCCAGTGTTGGAGCACCCAGAACTTCTGGTGGAAAGCAATTTAACTAGTTAATTGTTGTCACTGTCAGGAAGTTTCTCCTTACTTTTAGGTTGCTTTTCTCCTTGATTACTTTCCATCCTTCCGGTGCTTTGGAAAATACATTGTTTGCCTTCTGGTGATTTGGAAAATACATTGCCCCCCCTCTTTCTGGCAGCCTCCTAAAAGCCTGTTGCCTATCACCATCTTGGGCAAAGCATGTGAGCCATTTCCTCCTTTCAGTGGTCCATGAAAGTATATCTATAGTACGTAGAAAATAAAGTCCGAAAAAGGTGAACATTTTTTACAGAACTATAGATAGGTTGAGGTTGAGTGTGACTAGCAATGGCTGGGAGGGGAGGGGCCTTGACGTGAGTGACATTGAATTGGCCACACCTACCCAGTCACATGACCACCAAGCCACACAACCAATCATGTGACCACCAAGCCATGTCCACCCCATCACATGACCACCCCAGTCACATGGCTACCAAGCCACACCCACTCATTCACATGATTCTAAGCAACACCCACCAAATAAGCCATGCCCACATAAACAGTAGTAAAAAATTTGAATCCCACCACTGGGTTGAATGTACGGGCTTCAGCACTGGGCATGTTAGGAAGGAAGACAAGAAAATAGGAAATTATTACTTCTTCCTGGGGTGATACTCCAGGTTGGCAGGAACTTCCTTCCTTCCTTCTTTCTTCCCGTCCTCCTCCTTCCCTCCCCCTCCCTCTCTTCTTTCTTTCTTCCTCTTTCTCCCTCTCTTCTCTCTCTTTCTTTCTTTCCCTTTCTTTTCTTCCTTCCTTTCTTTCATTTCTCTTCTTTCTTTTTTCTTCCTGTCTTTCTTTCTTCTTTCTTTCATATTCACAAACTACATACAAAAAGATCTTCCATTCAGTGTTGTCAATATCAGGTCTATGATGAAGTGTGACTAACTGGAATATAGTTTTTTATGGTGTACACTCTGCAAAAGGAAAGAAAGTAGGGATAACTGTTTCCTCAATTTTCCCTTTGGTGAAAGTGGAATTAGGATCCAATAATCTGGTTAAAGTTTGAGAAAGATCTTCATGTATTGTATGTCTCATTGTTCACAGTCGCTCATATCCTTGTTGTCTGAATTACTACAATGCAGTCTCCCTGGGGCTTCCCTTGAAGTACTTTCAGAAGTTGCAACTGGTGCAGAATGAGGATGCATGGATAACAAAAGTTGTTGGATATTTGACATGTGTAACACCACTGGTACGTGAGCTACATTGGCTGCCACTATGCTTCCAGATGCAATTCAAGGTGCTGCTTGCCACCTTTAAAATCTTTCAGGGGTATTACCTAAGGGGCCATCTTCTCTCAGTCGTTTTTACCCATCTGGTTCAATCTGGTATGCTCAGGGTCACATCAGCCAAAGAATATCAGCTGGTGAAGATCAGGAGAAATGTCTTCTCTGCTGTAGCCCTTGGTCTCTGGAACTTTCTCCCTTCAGAGACCAAGATGGCACTGGAGGCCTTTGTAAGGATGTGAATACTCAGTGCCTAGGCCTGAGGGACCTTGAGAATCTTAGGAGCCCCATTTCTTGGCTGTGTTAATATTCACAATAGGCATACTTGGCAATTACATGAATTTATTTTATATTGCATTATTATCATTATCATTATTATTACTATTACTATTATTATTATTATTATTATTATTATTATTATTATTATTATTATTCACAAAAATGACAGTGTACACAGCAAATAAGATAACTATGCTGGGTTTCGTATCACAAATCACTAGTCAAACACTTCTCAAGCATTTAGGAGTGCATGATGTTTCAGCAGATTATGCAAGCAGATCCCAGTAAGGTGGCCTTCTGCAGAGGATCAATGGTGATTTTGTCAGCACCAATTGTTTTTAAGTGCTTGCCTAGGTCTTTAGGCACAGCACCCAGTGTGCTGAGTACAACTGGAACCACCTGCACTAGTTTATGCCAGAGTCTCTGCAGTTCAATTATTGTTGTTGTTGCTGTTGCTGTTGCTGTTTTCATTGTCATTGTCATCGTTGTCGTTGTCATCATCATCATCATTATTATCATTATCTTTTAAAAATGCTTTATGATGTATGCTGCCCAGAGTCACTTGTTAAGATGGATGGCTTTAGAAGAAATAAAATAATAAAATAAATAAAAAAACAAAACAAAAGTTTCTGCAGATGAAAGAAAGAAAGAAAACAAGAAATTTTGATATGAACTTAGGGATAAGAGATGGAGAATGGGCTTCTCTTTCCTGTGAATGGACTTCTCAAGAGCAGGACCTTGGAAGAACCAAAACATATTTGAACCTGCAAGAAACAAATGGCATGTGGTTACCTTGGGTGTCATGAAGGAGTAAAAGGCCTTTTTAAAATTCAGCCTTACCACCTGACATTCACTAAGGAGCCAAGAGTGTATTGCCTTAGACAGATTACAAAGTGATTTTGTAGTATTGATTTTCCACATGAATACCCATTGTATTCTATTATAGGAAGGGCTGCTTTTATAAAAAAGAGGAAGTTGTAGTTTCTGGGGGAATAGACAGAGAAGTATAAAATTAGCTATCTACACAAAGTAAATAGCTAATTTTGCTATCTGATTTTGAAGCTGATAAATATCTTTCCATAGGCTCTCTTGCTCTTTCAAATAGCTGCTGCTAAGGGACAAATCTAGATCAAAACTCTGGATTGTTTAAGCCCATGTCACACAGCTCCAATGGATGGAAAGAGGATGTAAAATGGAGAGAAACACGTGCCATCCGTTGGTTAACGCGATGCAACCGTTCTGTACTCACTGCATCTGTTTTTCATACTCTCTATCCGTCAAGCATCCGTCTACTGAGATTTCATCCGCTCAAAAAGTTTTGAGCTGCACAAAACTTTTTGAGCGGATTAAAGGTATCCACGCATCCGTTCTACATCCGCTAAGCATACGGGGAACATCCATTATAATCCGTCATCATCTGTTACGATGACCGCCTATATCTGCTAGGCGATTCCACTGCACATCTGCGCAACTCACATGCACTCCAGCGGAAAACGACACAGGGAGGAAGCGAAACGGACATGAATGGACACGCAGCATTAGTTAGCATGGACGTAGAAAGGATTAAATGGATGCAGTCTCACATATAAAGATTAAAAAGGATAAAAACGTTTCAATTAGGGGACGTATCTCACGATATTTAGGATGTCTGCAGGATTGTCTAGAGAAAGCAGAAGGACACTAGGCGGAAAAATGATATTTTCCTATAACAAAGGGGGAGAAAATCATCCTGGATCTCACTTTCAGTCAGCAGCGCCTGCTTTTGCAACCTCTTCAGCCTTTCATGCTGGATCTTGCTGTTCACAGCATCCAGTCATCTCCACCATGATTGTTCGCAACACTTCCTTGGTAGCCACCCATCGTTCTACAACAGTGCGAAGCCCTCTACAGGTCTTTCACCTGTTATACGCAAAGGGAAAGGAGAACATCAGAAGTGTGTGGGTTCCGGAGATAGGGATCATGAGAGAGCGGAGTACGGACTGTATAACAAGCTGATGGTGGAGCTGGAGGAACGAAGATGCTCATGCATTCCAGAACTTCATTGAGGATGCACAGCCATGTTTGATGAATCCTGTGGAGCGCGCTGGGAGACCAGGTGACCAAGGCAACACCCAACTTCCAGCCCAGCCTGGACCCTGAGGCTGAAGGTGGCACTGAACTCTGCGCCACCTGGCCTCAGGACCACGTACGCGAGCATGCAATGCCTGGAGGAGTGCTACACAACATCATCAGCTTGTGGTCAAAAGAGTGGGTGCAGGCCATCTCGAAGAACCCTGGGGAGGCTCCTCCAGTTGCCCCCCACTGAAAAGGCTGGAAGAGTTGCAGAGCAGTTGGTAATCAGAAGTGGAACTCCCCACATCGTTTGGAGCCATCGATGGAAGCACAGTGGCCTGCACCCCCAAAGCTCCAGCAACTCAGGTCCAACTTGTCACAACTACAAGGCGTTCTTCGACATCATTCCTCTTCACCATGGTCGATTACTGACTATTAAGTTCATAGTACCTCGTGCCTCATGCAACGGGTCAGCTTCAGATGCCCAGGTATACAAAACGCCGTTACCTCAAGGAGGGCTGGAATGCAACCTCTTCAATGGGCTTCCAGATCCAGACCCCCTGCCAACGACACACATGATGGTGCCCTACTTCAATCAGTGGGGGATGACGACCTTCTCCCTTCAGAACCTTACCTCATGAAGCTCTACACTTTCCAGATGCCTCACTGTGAAGACGAGGATCTTCAACTACAGCTGTCCAGGGCAAGATGGGTGGTGGAGAATGCCTTTGGCATCCTGGCCAACAAGTTATCAGGTACTTCTACACCACCACTGCAGATCGCCCAGAGACCGTGAGGAACCATCGTGGAGCTGCTGCATCCTGCACACAATTCTATGCGCACCTGCTACCAGTGTTGGCAGAACAGGGTGTGGACCACCAACAAGGCCAATGGGGACATGAGAAGCCTGGGTATGGACGGCAAGGGCGAGCCGATAGACACTGTTGGATGTAACAATGCCCCAACCAGGCTTCATGTGAAGGGAAGAAGAGCACAACTCCTGAATAAGCCATTCGAGTTGCAACTCCCCAGCTGGAGCAGGGGAGTGGCCAAGACAGGATGGTAAGTGCTTTAATTGGATTGCTCCCTTTAGGCCATGTTCCATCACACTTGATGAGATGTGGGCCATGTATAGTTGCAGTGAGCCCTAATGGCAACAGGGCATTTATAAACGAGTTGTGCTGTTATGTTGAAATGTTTGATGAATGCATTAATTGTATTGCATAATTAAAGGGCCGATTAGGTGTGGCACCTGGAGAGGGTGGACATTCATCCCACTATGCTTCTACTGGAGGTTTATCAGTCGCCACAGGCTAATTACCCATCCCACAGGTATCCTGGCCCCACCCGACTGCTATCCTAACCCATCCTACACTATTACCATCCCACAAGGTAATCCTGCCCATCCCCTGCTATCCTTACATCCCACAAGCATGCAAGCTTAACCATTTCTTAAAAGTTTCCACCCCAAAACTTTATTTACTAAAAGAAACTGAACCCAAGTGTGTGAAAGCCAAAGATAAAACTTTATTATAACAAACACTTAAAAGCAAAAATGACAACCAAGTAAAGTGTTCCAAAGCCAAAAAATAAAGTCAACAGGTTAAGCCACCCAGTCTCTCGTACTTCTTTATCAGACACTTGAAGGCATGGCCAGTCTCGGGAGAAGGTCCGGTGCTGTGGAGGTGGCTGCTGCTGGATGTGGGTCTGAGGCCGTCATTGGAGGGCCGAGACAGGGACGGTGTGCTGCAGAAGCTCTCAGGACAGCTGCTCATCCCCGTGATGTTGAGAGCCCCTCCTCGCATGAGATGGGTGTCAGTCCCAACACTGAATGAACAGATGTTCTGAGGCCGGGCTTTATTACGCTGTGGGGTGGATAGGAAGGAGGAGATATGTGGGCTGTCTGTCTGCAGGTGAGGTTGTCGGTGGTATCTGTGGCGTCGATGGCATCTGTAGGCATCCGTGGCATCTGTGTGCATTTCCAGTGGCATTCGGTCGAACCAGTGCGTCGATGTACCTGTGCCTGACTGGGAAGGTCTGCCTTGTGCTGCTGGAATCCTGGTTTAGCCATAGCCTTGGTCGGTGAGGACCTGTGGAAAGCCTTGGAAGGGCGTGGACAATACCTGGGGTGGAGGAGCAGAACACTGGACTGTGTCGGAAGCAGGTTCAGCTGGGCTGGAGGGTTGTGCAGGAAGACTGTGATCCTCCTTGATCACCTCGGTACGGGATTCAGACATTGTACAATGAGGGTCTGGTTTGACGTTAGGTAGAAGGGCTTTGAGGTTTCAGGATGTATGTCGGTGAAAATCGAATGTGTTCCTGAGTGAGAGAGGGAGAGCTACATGGCTTTTAGATGGTTGGTCCCTGATCTCCAGCAGGAGAGTTGTGTGGCCTCATGTCCCTCCGGGTCTCGGCTCGTCTGCCTGCTTTCTGTGGAGGTGGAGCTGGGGGTGTGGGGTGGGTTGGGTCTCTGGTGGCAGTGGCCTCTCCTGCCTCCACTGCATTCAGGGGGTCCTCTACGCGCTCCGCCACGGGGAATGCAGCTGTTGGGGGGGTCTCCATCGTTGGGGTTGCTCCACAGATACCTGCCTGGAAACAAGAGCTGACTCTGGCCAGAGAGGACTGGCTCTCTGGTTGGGCTGCCTTTAGAGAGAGAGGTTGACAGAGGGGCTGCGCCTCAGGTGGCGGATTCGCACCTCATGGGAAGATGCCACATTGGCCATCACGTTAGGTCTCCCCGTATCGGTGAGCTTTACGCGCCTGGCCAGACTTCTTGAGGTTGCAGCTTCCCGTACCAGTGTGTGCATGTGCTTTCCACCACCCGAGTGAGGACCTCCAAGTGTAGCCAGACTTCACCTTCATTTCTCCAAGCCTGCCTGCGGTCCGCTGGTGTCTTGATAGAGCCTGGTCCCCCTGTTAGTGAACAAGGGATCCCTGCCGGCAGAGGTACTCGTCTCCCTCAGCCATATCGAGGCACCTCATCACTGTCCGCTTCGATGGACTACTAGTCTCTCTCCCAATGTGCAATTGCCTCTTCCTCCCTCTGCAGGCCTCTGGGACGTCTTCGTAGAGCTTTGACGTTCTAGGGCTGTGGTCCCCACACACCACCCGGAGCAGCAGCAACAGCAGCAGCTTGCAAAAGGAGCACCAGCAGCAGCACCAGCACCAGGAAGCCACCGCAGGGTACCAGCAGACCTAGCAGCAGCACCAGCAGTAAGCACAGCAGGAGAGCACCAGCACCAGGAGCAGCACCAGCAGAGTAAGCACCAGATAGAAGCACCAGCACAGGGAGCAGCAGAGTAACACCAGCCAGAAGCCCAGCACCTAGGAGCAGCACCCAGCGAGGTAAGCACCAGATTAGAGCACCAGCCACCAGGCAGCAGCAGCAGAGAGAGCCCATGCAGAAGCCCCACACCAGCCAGAGTGAGCACCAGCAGCATCAGCAGCAGCAGCTTCAGAGGTCAGCGCCAGGGGATGGGATGATGGTTTGTCCTTCTTGCGGGCTGGCAGGGTAGGCCAAGCTTCCTCTTCTTCCCCGATGGTTGTTGGCTGACGAGATGATGTCTGGCAGCAGGTCTTTCCTCTGAATGGCTGACCTGCTTATGAGCTGCGATCCTTTATATCCGCGAGGCTGACGCCAATGCTCCTCCCCGCAATGCGCAGTGAACGCTTTGCAATCTGCTTAGGCATCCGCTTTGTATCGTTAGGATCGTGGCTACCACTAGCTTCCGCTCTTGCAATCCGTTCATTCCGCTGCGTGGATCTTGCTTCGCTGTGCTCCCCCGGAAGCCCTGCAGAGGTCTAATCCACTTCCATTGCTTTCCATCTGCTAGGCTTCCGGGAGCATCCGCTCAACATCCTCGCATATGTCCTCTCCCTGTTCTGTTCCTTATCTGTTTTGCCGTTCTTTATGCAAATTTGGGCACTTTTGAGAGCGATAAACGGGATGAACATCTGATGGAACATTTTCTCGTCCGCTGTGTCCTTTTTACATACTTTTTGCATCTGTCGGCCGATGTGACAGGGCCTTTAATTCCGTCACTCAATATCCAAGAGCTTTCAGATATAACACTTTATATAGAGTCTCAATCTTTATATTTTTTCAAAGGAGACTCTAGTGACATTCTGTATGAAATCACTATCACTTAAACTCCATCCATCTTCTGGGTGGTCAAAGTTATATGATGTCATTTCACAGAAGATGAGATTACTCTTTTTGGAGCACAGACCAAAGAAGATGGGCAACTGTCAAAAGCTTACAAGCCACAACTGCTTGTTGTGTTGGAAAAGATCCAGAGCACAATTGTTATAGATATACGTATTCCCATGCCAAACAATTTAGTTCAGGAAATGAAGTGAGAGAGATTCTGGTGGGGGAGAAGTTCCCTGAGAATGGGCTCCAGCATGAGTCCAAAAGCTTGGAAGCCTAAACCTCTTGACCCAATGACCAACCCAGATTGAATCCTGGTACATTTTCTGGTAAAAATGATAACAATGCATTTTCTGCTTTTTCAGGACAGTCTATCTTCACATGGGAAAAGGACTGCCCTGGGAACTCAGAAGGGGCTAAAGCAGTAGTGGGATTCAAATTTTTTTTACTACCAGTTATGTGGGTGTGGCTTGGTGGGTGTGGCAGGGGAAGGAGACTGTAAAATCTCCAGTCAGAGGTTGTATTTACCAGTTCTCCAAACTACTCAAAATTTCCACTACCGGTTCTTCAGAACTGGTCAGAACCTGCTGAATACCACCTCTGGGCTGAAGAAAGATGGTTACAAACAGAAATTAAAAATGATTCTGGAGAATGAAGCAAACTGATGAATCAGTTTATTTTGTCCAGATCCATTTGTAAAAACCTAGTCTGAATTCATATTTGGATTACCCCTAGTAATATTTAAACATAATTAAAATATAGTTTATTAACAAAGTATTTTCCTGTTTAGGAAATTAATTATGAAAGATTGTAGAATTCATTGTAAGATTTTTGAATGGTTGAGGAATTTTAAATAACTTTCCCAAGAATACTTTGAATTGCTATCAAGTTTAACACTAGTAAATATTTCCTAGAAGTAAAAGAGAAAGCAAAGAAATAGAACTGTTCTCTGGAAACTGCAGTTTTGCTTACATTTTACAGTTACACTATAAGCTTACTTTAAGAAGTCTTATCTCAAGCTACTTTAATCAAACATATGCTTGCAATACATGTTTTAATTTCAGTTAAAAATAATCTGAAATTGATTCAGTAACCAAGGCTACTTTTCTAACATGCTTCATTTGAAATAGAAGCACAGTAAGAAAACTAATTTGCTTTTGAATTGATAATGTTTGTGATATTGCTTCACATAATCTCATTATGTAAAGAATTTAATTTGTTCTGTCTAGTAAGATGATGGTTTGTTGTTACTTAATTATTTCTTCTTACTTTTAAATTACCTAATTGAGAACTGGAAGCCAGCACAAATTTTAACCACTGCAACTATATATTAAGAAGCATCTGTATTCAGTTTAAATATGAAATGCAACTTACAAAGTATAATACTATTATCTGAATTGAATATTTCTATGATGATAATGACAAATATTGAAATTTGTTTGCCAACAAATCTATGGGGACTTACAGTGGACAATAGCAAAAAAAAAAATAGAGTCTAAAAATTATGACAACCAATTAGCCAACATACCCCCAAAATGTGATCGAACTATAGCATTTATATCCAAAGCAAATACAATAAATAGGGACCATTACATTAATATAATGGAAATTAATCAATGGTAGCCAATCAACCCCTGAAAGTTCTTTGGAAGAGTTTTGTTTTCACCAACTCCTGAAAGGATGTCTCTAACAAAGTGAGACTAATTCTTCAAAGTGACTAATTCTTCAAAGTGAGACTAATTCCAGTGATTTGGTGCCATTATAGGAGGAAAAACCCCCAGTGCTTTATGGCTCAGTCCCCCCATTTCAAAATATTAAGGCATATTCTCTTGGCTTGATCAGCTTTTATGCATGATTGGACAAAGTGGTCCTACAAGTACTTTAGAGCTTTGATAGAGCTTTATCACTGATAGAGATACCATTAATATCACTTCTTAGGTTATTTGTTGTTACTTCAATTCATTACCCAATAACTTTTTCCTAGCAAAGAGGAAAATAATCCATGGTTCCCATTCTAATTTTTATTGAAGGGAAAGAGCATGATATCTCCTCAAAGCAACATAGGATTAACATACATTAGTCTATCATATGAAAAAAAAAGTCAAAGCACAAGAAAACTTATGCTTTTGTGAATATGACCTTCTTTAAAAATTGAAGTCAATGCCTTTATTTTACTTTCTTTTATCACAAATTTCTACACCCCTGATTCCACTTGAGTGACTCTGGGAAGATTACAAACAATCCTTTTAATGCTTCATATTATTTAGCTCCATATCACTCACTATCTTTATTGTTCTTTTCTATATCCTTTCCAGATCCGCGACATTCTTTATTTATTTTGGCAACCAAAACTAAGCACAATATTCCAGGTGCACCATAATCTGGAACTTTTACTTCCTGTGAACTTGGTATGATACATTATACCTTTAAAAAAATCATTCATTCACTTTTTGGAAGTTGCAGTACACTGCTGGATCATTCTTAAGGCCCTGTCACACTGCCCAACGGATGCAAAATGTTAGTAAAAAGGACACAACGGACGAGAAATCGTGTTATCCGCTCTCAAAAGGGGCAAAAATTTGCATAACCGGAGTGGGATAACACAGGAAAGGAACAGACGCGGGGAGGACGCAGGGCGGATGGAAAGCGGATGCGGAACGGAAGCCTAGCGGATGGAAGCGGAATGGCACATCTGCAGGGCTTCCGGGGGCCTCAGCAAAGCGGATGCGGAACTGGTGAAGCGGATGCAAACGCGGCGACGCCGAGCGGATGAAGCGGGATGCAGAGAGGAACCAAGCGGAAGCACAGTGGAAGCCTAACGGATGCCTAGCGTTAATTGCGCATGTGGGGAGGATGCATTGCATCAGCCCCGCAGATAAAAGGGAACAGCTCGAAGCAGGTCACCATTCAAAGGAAGACCTGCTGCCGATGGATTGACAGCCTTGCCTGCCCTGCCTGCATGCTGCCTGCAGCCTTGCTGCCAGCCTTGCTGCAAGCCTTGCTGCCAGCCTCCCTGCCAGCCTTTCTGTCTGCCTGCCTGACAGCCTTGCTGCAGCCAGTCTGCCTGCCAACCTTGGTGGCTGCCTGCCTGTCAGCTTTGGTTCATGCCTGCCTGCAAGCCTTGGTGCCTGCCTGCCTGCCAGCCTTGGTTCATGTCTGCCTGCAGCCTTGCGCCTGCCTGCCTGCCAGCCTTGGTTGCCTGCCTGCCAGCCAGCCTTCCTGCCAGCCTTCCTGCCAGCCTTGGTGCAGCCTGCCTGCCAGCCTTCCTGCCAGCCCTGGTGCCTGCCTGCCTGCAGCACTTCCTGCAGCTTGGTGCCTGCCTCCTGCCAGCCATCCCTGCCAGCCTCCTGCCAGCCTTGCCAGTAGACACCATCCCTACGCTCGCATGCCTCCTGCCACCCGCCCCACGAACCAGCCAACGCACACAAACCACTGCGGAAGGCACAGCAAGCCTCAGCCATCTTCTGCCACCCCTTGCAAGAAGGAAAGGCTACCATCCCGCCCCTGGCCCTCACTCTGGTTCTGCTGGGGCTTCTGCAGCATGGGCTCGCTCTTCTGGGGCTGGGCTTCTGCTGCTTCTGCTTCTGGAGGAGCTGATGACAAGCACTCCAGCACCAGCCCACCTCACAGCACCTGCACCCTTCACCCCTGAGACTGATGCGACCAAGAGGAGTGCAGAGACTCATTTTTGTCTTATAGCTTGTTGTTGATAAAGTCTATTTTTGATTCACACACTTGCTTCATTTCTTTTTTATTTAATAAAGTCTTGCTGGAAACTTTTAGAAATGGTTTAAGCCTTTGCATGCTTGTGGGATGGGTTAAGATAGCTGTGGAATGGGCAGGGATACCTTTGGGATGGGTAATAGCTGTGGGATAGATAAAACCTCCAGTGCAAGCATAGTGGGACTGTAATGGTCCACCCTCCAGGTGCCACACCTATGGCCCTTTATTATCAATAACAGTATAATCAATCATCCACACATGTCAACATAAACACAACTCTTTATTAAATGCCCTGTTCATTGTAGGGCCACTCAACATACATGGAACAATCTCATTTGTGTGAGTGAGACAGGCTGAAGGAAGCATCCATTAAGCATCTATCATCCTGTCTTGCCACTCCACTGCTCCAGCTGGGGAGTTGCACCAGTGTCTCAGGAGGTTGCGCTGCTTCTTCCCTTCACGTGAGGCTCTGTTGGGGCCTTGCACATCCTCAGTGTCTATCAGGTTTCACCCTTGCCTCCATTCCCCAGGCTCCATGTCCCCATTGCCCTGTTGGAGGTCCATGAGCCTGTTCTGCAAGACTGGGTAGCGGGTGCGCATGAGATTGTGCAGGATGCAGCAAGCTTCCACGATGTTCCTCACAGTCTCTGGCGATACAGCATGGTGGTGAGAAGTACCTGGAACCTGTTGGCAAGGATGCCAAAGGCGTTCTCCACACCCGCCCTGCCCTGGACAGCCTGTAGTTGAAGATCCTCTCTTCACGGGTGAGGTATTTGGAGGTGTAAGGCTTCATGAGGTAGGTTGTGAGGGAGAAGGCGTCATCCCCCACAATGAAGTAGGGCACATCTTGCGTGTCGTTGGGCAGGGGGTCTGGATCTGGGAAGCCACGATGAGGTTGCGTTCCAGCCTACCCTTGAGGTCACTTGCATTGTATATCTGGGCATCTGAAGATGAGCCATTGGCTGAAGCATCGATGTACATGAACTTGTCGTCAGCATCGACCATGGCGAAGAGCATGTTGCTGAAGAAGCCCTTGTAATTGAAATAAGTGGACTCTGACTTGGCTGGAGCTTTGCAGGCCACGTGTCTTGCCATCTATGGCTCAACGAGGTGGGGAAGTTCCACTTCTGATTCCACAGCTCTGCAAATTTCTTCCATCCTTCTTCAGTGGAGGGGCACTGGAGGAGCTCCTCCTTGTATTCTTCAATGATGGCCTGCACCACTTCTCTGACCACAATGCTGATGGTGTTGTGTGGCACCCTCCAGCCGTACTGCATGCTCCTGTAGGTGGTCCCTGAGGCCAGGTGGCACAGAGTGAGTGCCACCTTGAGCCCAGGGTCCAGGCTGGGACGGAAGTTGGTGTTTGCCTTGGTCAACCTCGGTGTCAGCCGCTGCACAAGTTTGTCAAACATGGCTCGAGGCATCTCTCATGAAGTTCTGGAATGCACGAGTGTTTTCGTTCCTGAGCTCCACCATCAGCTTGTTGTACAGTCCGTCCTCTGCTCTTCTGGCAAACCATCTTCGTACCCAGACGCTTCTTGGCCACCTCTTTTTCTTCCCGTAGTAGAGTTCACAGAGCCTATAGATGGCTTCGCACTGTTGGAGAAGGATGGTGGCTGCCAAAAGGACTTTGTTATGATCCACGGTGGACATGACTGCATGCTGTGGAAGAGGAAGAGGCAGATTAAGGCTGCAGAGGTCCGCACTGCAGGGCTGCTGTTCTGAAAGTGAGATCCAGATGAGTTGCTCCCCCCTTTTATAGGCAGTATAGGTGTCCCTTTGCATCCTCTAGGCATCCTCTAGGCATCCTCTAGGCATCCTGTAGACATCCTTAATATCCGAGATAGGTCCCCTCTGCGAACTTTTTTCCGTTTTAAACGCTTTTTTCCACTAGGCATCTGTTCTGCATCTGTTCTGCATCCATTCTGCGTCAGTTCCGCTTCCTCCCTGCGTCTGAGCAGATGGAGTTGCGTGGATGCACAGCGGATGCCTAGCGGATATAGCGGATGCGTAACAGATGCAGAACGGATGCCTAGCGGATGCGTAGCAGATGCAGAACGGATGAATTGGATACATTTTCCACGCAAAAGTTTTGAGCAGCTCAAAACTTTCTGAGCGGATGAAATGTTAATAGACGGATGCTGGACGGATAGAGAGGAAGCAAAATGGAGCAGTGAGTACAGAACGGATACATCGCGTTCACCAACGGATGGCAAGCTGTTTTGTCCGTTTTACATCCTCTTTGCATCTGTTGGTGCAGTGTGACAGGGGCTTTACTCTGTAGTATACTGAGACACCTTCTTACAAGAGCTAAACTATGTCTGTCTTGTTCCTTTGCATCTTGTTTTTTCTACCTAACAGAAACCTTATATTTCTTGCCATTGAATTATTCAATAGAATCTAATTTTCAAGTTCATCAAGCTCTCTTGAATCCTGTATTCTGAAGGATTGCTGATTATCCCCATCCCCAGGTTTGTGTGTCATCTCTATATCTGATGGGCCTCCATTCTATCTTTTCTTCTAAACATAATTTATACTAACACAAAATGTTGAGCACCCCGAGCCCAAAAGCAAACCTGAAGGGTTTCTACATAAGATCTGGACTTCCAGATATTCCAGGTGGATGGAATATAATAACAGGTGGATGAAGTTATAGCCACCTATTTTCTAAATATAATATTTAAATTCCACAGCAGTTTATCTGGCAATCTTTGGAAGCATTGCAAAAGCCAAATGGAGCATGTTAAAGTCAAGCAACTCATGCTGTATGATAATACCCTGATTTGTCTTTATTGCATTTCTGTTTCCAGCTTGAACCGTGGACCTCTGCCACTTTCTATCGCTAGCAGAGGAAGGGACTGGAATAAGTTGACTTTATACATAACCAAGAGCCATATTTCACTGGGTATATTTATTATGTGATTGAAAACAGCCTGGCAAGCAGACTCCATTCACAGCAGGGTCCTATATTATTTTGATGTAAAATGAATTCACAGCATGTATGTGTCTAAGTATCTGTGTGTCTGTGTATGTATGGAGAATGGTTTAAAAGTTTTTATTTGTTGGAATCAACATTTAGAATTACAACCCAAGGTTTCAATATAAGGAAACTGGTACATTTTGAAGAGTTTTTGAACAACATCTCTCAACTTTAATCAAATTCTGAAATAATCAAAAATGCTTTCCCTACATAAATCATTCACACACACACAAGCACACATGAAAGAAAGAAATAAAATTTACTCAGTAGGAATGCTTGAGACTTTTGGTGACAAGTCAGCAAACTTTCTCTCACTGGTATGGAACAACATTTTTTATTTTAGTTATTCATAATAGCATCTGGCTTTTGACAAGGAAACAAATTCAAAGCCTGGATTGATTTCAAATGTTGCAAAATATATCAGCAAGATAGGATTATTTTTCAACATAACTGCACGTTTCTAATATATTACATACACCTATAAAATTTAAGGACATCTCATGGAAACTGATTACCTACATAGGTATCCTATCAGTGGAAGAAAAGTGTGAAGAATATATTTTCCTTGACAAAGGCACATTTATCATTTTTGTTGCCAGGATATAAGAAATATTGCAAAAAGAATGCAGATTCTTGGAGTTGCTAGGAGTTGTAATGATGGAGTAAGTGTCACTTGCTTAATGGATGCATATCACACAACTCTGAAACAGAAGGGGGATGAGTACAAGTGTAAGCTCTGTGTCTTAACATCCCCACAAATGGTATAGAGGTTAATGAAAATAATATTTTGCAAAAATGGCAAAATTAAAGTTAATTATAAAGCAAAATTGATTGACCATAAAAGTCATATATTCATGGATCACACTTGTCATATGATACACTGCTGGATTTATTAAGTGGAAACAAGTTGAACTGGGTGGTTGGGGTTGAAAAACAACTCATGACTATTCACTGCGTATCACATCCCTATAGTGATATTAACAGTTATTCTTACCCTGCAGAAATGGAGGCAAAAGTTTATTTCAAGTCAAGAAAACTGTTGAACTAGGAAGGCATGCAATGACTGATTACATAAAAAGATAATCAACAACAAGCATTGATGCAAGAGAAAAGCTGGAACTTACTGGATATATAGGAAACAAAGCAATATGAAAATTAAGCAATAAAAACACAAACAGAATGCTAGCAAGGAAAATGTCTATAGAGATTCTCAGTCATCCAGGTCATGACAACTGGACTTGTTTTTCTTTGAAGGTATTTCGCTTCTCATCCAATAAGCTTCTTTAGTTCTGATTGAATGGTAGATGATGGAAGGATTTATATTCCTTGTAGTTAATTGACCATTAGCACTCAGAATACTAATGGCCGATACCTGCAAGGAATGTAAATCCTTCCATCTTTCACCATTTAGTCAGAAGTGTAAAAGCTTCTTGGATGAGAAGAGAAATGTCTTAAAGGAAATGTCTATGGAGATTCTCAGTCATCCAGGTTGTCCTAAAGGTATTTTTTCAAGAGGAAACTGGACTTACAGGCTGGGGGGGGGGGGGGG
>BHFT01030316.1:0-35145 GCA_004320025.1 Laticauda laticaudata | reverse complement strand
GGGGGGGGGGCCCTTGAAGATGTTTTGCTTCTCATCCAAGAAGCTTGTTCTTCTGAAGAGCTGAAGAAGCTTCTTGGATGAGAAGTGAAATGTCTTCAAAGAAAAACCAGAAAGCCCAATTGTCTCTTGAAAAAGCACCTTTTTTCAAGGTTTTCTTTTCCTTTTTTGAAGGAAAAACAAAATCTAGTTGCTTCTTGAAAAAGCACCTTTGGGAGATCAAGGGAAAACATTAAATGGTGAATTTTTACAAAAGGCTGGGGAAGTGGGTGAAGATTAAACCTGGAAATGGCTTAGACCTGGAACAATAAAAAAGAAACTGAAGACTTGTTTTGGCTATTCAAAGAGCAATGCCCTCAAGGCCAGATTTCTAAAATCGTCAAATAATTCAAAGTACAGATTGTGCAAAGAAGCAAAAATGGATCATACACTCAACAGCAATATAACACAGTTATCAAAGTAATTCAATAGAGCATCTGTAAAAATTATCAGTAGTGAAAGATTGGTGGGAATATAATAATTGAAAAAGTAATTGAAAATGATCAGGTTAAAATATTTCAGGATTTTAGAATACAAACTTATAAAGTCTTGGTCCATAACACACCAGAGGTTAAAAAGAAGTGTGGATAATTGTTATGTCAATAAGACACGTGCATAAGTGCACAATCGTGCCTACCCTCTCTGTCCTATTGTCCCCAATTATTCATACCCATTTTCTGTATTTATACTTATCTTTATTATCTTGTAAGCTATTGACAAATAAATAAAATAAATATCACAGAATAGTAGAATAGAAGTAATAGAAGTGGAGATTATCACAAAATGTCAACATCTGAAAAGCTCAGTTGAAAGATTATGACATAAATCTGCTGTGGTGATCATACAGTTTCTCATACCAAACCTCATGAACAGCACTTAAAAATTCTGTGCATTGACAAATTCTCAATTTGTCAGTTAAAAAAGACCATACTACTTGCATCAACACATATACTATGTCAATATATTATAACAGCCAGTTCTGGGAAGAACTCAATGTGTATGAAGGCCAACACTAGCTAAAAATTAGCACTTGTGTCTTCACATTGTCATGAATATAATAAGTCGGGGGGGGTGTGTCAAACCAGCAGCCTATGGGTCAGATGCATCACATGTCGGCCACGCCCACTCCAACTTGCAAACATTGCAAAATGTCACGTGACACCAACAAGATGCCACGAGTTTGACACCCATGTAATAAGCCCTTGGGGCAATCCCTAAAGAACTTAAAAAATAAAAATAGTTCTCTACTTAATGGATCTAATTGGATCTTATTTTACTTGGTTTGTCTCTATATTTCTCATCCACCTGTGGTTTAAATGTTTTATAGCAGAATTTGTAAGCTGCTTGCCTAAACATCATTCGCGTTCTTCAAAATTTCTTCGTGTGAACCCACACAATCAATTCCATCTCCAGAAGATGCTTCATTATGTCTTTGAAACACTTCTTCCTTTTCTTCAAATTCTCCTCAAACTATCTGCCATTTTAATGTATAATTTTAATGGAATGTTAAAAACACCCTACAACAATTTTTTTTGTTGCTAGTAGAAAGATCAAGTTTTGAAAGAAATCCATAACTATGGAAAACAAGTTACAATATTTTTATCCCCCCCCCCCCGTTTAACAATAAAATCTGTTTAAACAAGTCTTGTTCAAGCAATTCAGCACCCTACTAGCTGCATACTACAGTAGGATACAATTTCC
This sequence comes from Laticauda laticaudata, assembly GCA_004320025.1. NCBI lineage: Eukaryota > Metazoa > Chordata > Lepidosauria > Squamata > Elapidae > Laticauda > Laticauda laticaudata. Next base: position 33,408 of record BHFT01030316.1, on the reverse strand, counting down.
AGCAGTCGCAAAAACAAACAAGCCACCAGTTCTTTTGTTATTAGAATAAAAGCTTTTCTGAATTTGCTCACTGGCTAATCTTTTCCAGGATTTAAACAGGAACATTTGTTTAACATTACCTCTGTTTGTAATTTTCACTATATGGAAATGAAGCTACAAGAATTGAAGCCAGATTAGGGAATGGGAGAAACTACATGAAATTACTTGATTATACCATTTTAAAATTGTTTTCCCCTCAGAAAATATGATCCAGCTGTTTGCTACCATTAAACCTTTTTAATAAACAAACAACACCTGAGCAAACAGATGGAACAATGATATTACTTAAATCAAATGATTCTACCTTAAATAGTATAAGTAGTGTTGTGAAAGAAAGGAGGCTTCTGGGGTACCTCATTTCCAACTGACCTGATTATCAATATTTTAAGGACAACCTGCCATTTTTATTTGCTACCTTCATTTGCAATAAAATTACACCAATCAATCCTTACACAGCTTTGTGAAACATCTGTAATCCTAGAAAGCAAAATACATACATTGCAAGGAGCTTATGTTGGCATTATTTCAATTCAGAGAAGAATATGGCCATAACATTGCACATGTTTACATGGAATGTTAGTAACAGCCAGCAGAGGGCAATAGTACCTTACATATACTCAAAATGTGGTCTTGATATAGTAAACTTCATTCTGCTTCCTCCTCTCCTGAGGCTAAATGAGTTTCTCAACCTTGGGGAAGTAAAGATTTGTGGGTTTCATGCCAGCTGAGAGATTCTAGGAGTTGAAGTCCTCACATCATAAAGTTGTCAAGGTTGAGAAATACTTTGCTAGAAGATTAGAAGAAGATATGTAACCATGAAATTAAAAGAAGAATTTTCAACAGTAAATATTTCAGCTTAAAAGTCTGTCACGTGACATATCGGGACATTTTCCCCCTTCGCTAAACCCGGTGGGAGCGAGCCAGCATGTAACACATCCGGCCCACGGGATGTGAGTTTGAAACCCATGGGGTTAACAGAATAACAGTGTTGGAAAGGACTTTGGCAATCCTCTAGTTCAGGGCTGTCAAACTACCAGCCTGCGGGCCTTGTCTTTGTTAGATGAGGTATTCCCAGGTCCTACAACTATTCATCATATGTTATAGCCTTCAACCCTCTTAATCTTTGTTGCTCTTCTCTTTCTAGTGTTGCAACATCTTTTTTATATTATGGTTACCAAAAAGGGGTGCAGTATTCCAAATGTGTTCTTAGCAAGGCAATATAAAGTGGTATTTTATAGGTTAAGAATAGAATAACAGAGTTGGAAGGGACCATGGATGTCTTCCAGTCAAACCCCTGGTGAGGCAGGAAACCCTATACCATTTCAGACAAATGATTGTCCAATCTCTTCTTAAAAAACTTCCAGTATTGGAGCATTCAATGGAGGCAAGTTGTTCCACTGATTAATTGTTCTAACTCTCAGGAAATTTCTTCTTAGTTCTTGGCTGCTTCTTTCCTTGGTTAGTTTCCATCAATTGCTTCTTGTCCTGCCCTCAGGTGTTCTAGAGAATAGATTGACTCCTTTGTGGCAACCCTTAAGATATTGGAACAAGATATGGGTTGGTATTTTAAAATGTGTTGGTCAAAGGATCTGCTGAATAATTGCTAAAATGGTTTACAGCCACAATAAGTAATTTGAGTACAGGAAGTTAGTGGACTATCCCTTTTTATTTGTTATTTAATAATTAAACAAAAATAATTGATTAAGGTGCTGAAGTAGGAACAGAAAAATGCAAATTCAAGTTTACCTTCAGATGTGGAAATTCACCTGAAGGACTTTGGTTTAGTGTCTCTCTCAGTGTAACCCATTTTCCATGTTGCTGTTGAAATAAAATGAAAAAAAAATTGTGTAATTTTAGAGGAACAACAGAATATATATATACAGTTCGATTTGTGGTTAATTAAATTTAGTTATCCCACTGATTTCAAGAGGAACAAAGTTTAACTAACTGTTTGACATCAATCCATCATATTTCCAGGCCCTTTTCTTTACAAACTGCCTTATTAATTTGCTGTAGCAAAAAGCAACCAATAATCTTGCGATACTTCATATATAAATATATTTTAGCAGTTATAATAAATGCGTTAATGTTTAAGGTACACTGTGATTTTCATTTTTCCCGGTTTCTTTTTCATCTTGTCCTCAATTAAATATAATTCTCACCAAATGTCCAAACAAACTGGAAATTCGAGCCTTTTAAGGTTGCAACATTTCTTTCAGCAAAAGGCATTCTAAGTTGTACGTATTGATTTATTTTAGTTTGTTAGGTATACAGTGCTGTAATTTCCCCTGAGAGAAAACATGTGATGTTTGAAATGTATGGGGAATTAGCTGGGAAATAAAGCATTTCCTGTTCCCCTTGGTTTCTGCTCCTTACATCTTTCTAACTAGAGTGGTTGCCACTTTTAATATGGCGGTGCTGTAAAATGCCTACGTACCTGTTTACTACACTACAAGCAGCAATGTACAGTATTAATGAAAGAGGGCCCCAAGCAATCCACTGTCTATATGCTATGTGTGATAGTGTTGTGGACTTTCTCATTAGCGCTGAACATATGGGAACCAGTGACATGCAAATAAGGATGATACTATTTGGACTAAAGGTGAAGGCAATTTGTCAATTTCTATGACTTCAGGGATTTGGTCATGTAGTTTTCTTGGCAACGGTGTATAAATATCTTGCCATCTGAATTTTCTGGCCTTGCTTTAGCTTTTCAGGATCAACTAAGGCCAGATAGAGCTGCCATCTAACCAGGCAAGTTCTGTAGGATATTTTTGATATGTTCAATGAATGTTTGAAAAAAAAAAGTTTGAATATTCTGTTTCCTCTCATTAAGGAGAAATGTTATAAGATCTTTTCATTCACTTACTCAGTCATTTTCTATTTAAATCACTGGATCAGTTAAAGAAGAAAAGGAGCAGAAGAATCAACTGAAGAATGGCCAGGTGAGGCTGTGGCTACAGGACATCCCACTTCAAAGGGAATTATGTGAGACAACATTATGTTTCTGGCCCTGTAAAATGGGGGGGGGGGGGNNNNGGGGGGGGGGGGGGAGATGTGGTGAGCTATAGCCCAGAAAAAAAGTTCCCATTTATAAATAAAAAAAAAAAATCCACCTCTCAGCCTTTATCCTGAAGAAAACTAGGGAGGGTCAAGCCGGAGACACTTTTTCAAATTCCATTCTTTCTTTTGGGCTGAGATTTCTCTTATTTGGCTGTTGCTTGATGTTGGTTCATTCTCTTCGTCATCAAAGTTATTTTCACAGTCCATTATACCTTCCTAGATTTGGAAATTTTCCATCCTGTCCCTGAATGAGATTTTCCTCCTCCAGATGGAAGTGATGTATAATTAGAGAATGTTCCTGGGTTCCTACTTGAAGAGTTATGGCCTGGAGGATATTTCTACAACTTTGGCTTCTGCACCAGTTGCACCTGTTTATGGATTGGAAGCCCCTCTTCAAAGTTACTCACTAATTTCCTAGCTGGACTACTATAGCACTGCATATAGGGATTCCCTGGAAGAGCATTTGGTCCAGAGTGCAGCAGTCAGATCATTTAGGGATGTTTTTTATAATACAGATGTCAGCTTTTGAAGCCATATTTTACTTAGAAATTTCGAGACTGCCACATTTAGTGCCTGGGAATTTGGGAGGGGGGATTTCATAGAGAGGGGAAGATTAGACTCAACAACATTCTTTTTCAGAAAGTCAAGGACAAGTCACCCTGCACCTGGGGAGGAGTGTCTGGAGGAAAGTCTCCAGTTGGGATGACATTTGATTGGGCCATGTGATGGACTGGTAAGTGGCCACCCTTGCAGCTTATAGGATAATGTGCATTCTGTATCAGCTGAAGCTTCCAAATAGTCTTCAAGGCAGTCCCATATATAGCACATTGCAGAAATCCAACCTAAAAGTGAGGTTAGAGTATGAACGACTGAGAAAAGAACCTTTCTGAACATGAAAGTAAGGTTGGTTGATTGATTAAGTAAGTGATTGATTGGCTTAGGCAAAGAAATTAGAGAGAATATAATATTATTACATTATAGGGGCATACTTTGTACAAATGCCACAAGGATTGTTCAAATTTCTTCGTATTTTAAAAGCTAAATCTGTCAAATTTGCAATCCACCTAGCAAATGAAGCTGTGAAGAATGTAACCTCAGAAAGATTATTTTCTTCTTCTTAACCTCTAATGCTGTAATTGTCAACCTTGGCAAATTTAAGCTGTGGGAACATCGACTCCCAAAATTCCCCAGCCAACAGACTTGCTGAGGAATTCTGGGAATTGAAATACACAGAGTTTAAAACTGTCAACATTGAGAAACACTGCTCCAAAGCAATCCTTTTTTATCAAGATATCTTAATTAACTATGTATGTTCAATGACTGTTTGATATATTTGGTTTCTTTAGTCTCAGAAGCTTTTGGACTCGTTCTGGAGCCCATCTTCAGGGGACTTCTCTCTCACCCAAATGTGTGATTTCATCCATATATTAATTTTAGATTATGGGTTCTAAAATCAGATTAAAGTTGGGATTCTGATCTGGTGCAATAAAGAGACTTCTGGATCCCTTCATACTACATCAGTATCTAAGACAAGTTTAATGGTTATCGGGCACTAACTGTTTCTAAACTTTTAGAGCCATGATGGCACAGTGGTTAGAATGCAGTATTGCAGGCTAATTCTCCTGACTGCCAGGACTTCTATCTTGACTGGCTCAAGATTCCATCTATCCAAGGTGGGTAAAATTGGAAACTGAAGTTTTTCTTTTAGGATTATTACATAAGAAGTTGGAAAAAAAAGTTTTTAAATTTTGTTATTGCATATGTTGATTACAGCAGGAACTCTATATTTACAGAATGGAAAGATCCATTAATCCTGCACAACAGAAGAAGGGATCGAAAAAGTGATGGAGCTAGCAAAGATGGCAAAATGAACAGTTTTAATTAGAGAAGAGAATATGTTTCTATGTGGAAACATATTTGGACTTTGTGCCTAAAACAGTAAAACATAAATTCTTGATTTTGGATTTTGCTGATCAGTTTGGAAACAGCCAATGTTTGCTAAATTTGTAAAGTAAAAAGTTGAGGTTGTAATTCTATTCTGCATTTTACTATGCTGGAAAAAAGTGTTTTATTTCCCTTCCAGTTCCCCTTTCCTCTACACTTCTTCATCCTTCTTTCCCTTTTCCCTTTTCCTCATACATGTATTTTCATTTGTACTTTATATGATGATATTAACATTTTTGATTGACTGGGGAAAAAAGAATGCTCATGGGATGGGAAAAGATATAGGAGATGATGATAGACTCTAGGAAGCAAGGACAATTTGGTAAATCTGTAACGGTAACTATCCTGAAAGAAACTAGGCATGAAATGCTGTATCTTTGTTCTATAAAAAAAATTCATTGTCTTTGCACTAGCCCTTTACCTCATTGTTGTACCCTAACAGCCTCAATGACCATACTACCACATTAAATGTTGTATCCATTCATACAACATGGTACACTTTAACTCACATTAATCTATAAAGAGGCATTGTGAATCATCGTGTCTTTAGTTTTGTCTTTGCCTCCAATACTGTCAATAAACCAATTTGGGCTTCAATTCAATTGTGTCCTGGTCCTTTTCAAACATTCCTTTGGAAAAAATTCCCCTACAAATGTTCACTAAATAAGATTTTTAGGCTTGAGCAAGTGGCTTTTGATTTAGGAATCAGACATGTTGCTTCAGAGTTGTTTCTTCACCCTGATGTCAAAAGTGAAGAGACTGAAATGAACCCCTGTATCCTATATGATCAGAGAAAGAAACATTGCCAAGAAGTGTGATAGGTCCTATTTTCTGAAGAAATAGTTGTTCTGCCTTCTGTCCACTAGATGGCAGGACATACCAAATGTATCTTTAATTCTATTTAGAGAAAATCAATTTTATTTTTTTAAAACTATATTCAGTAGGTCAGTGCTGTATAATTAGAAGGTTCCTTGAGGGAATCAGTTACCATATACTCATTATCTTTGTTTTCAGCAGCGGTATCATTATTAGAAAATAATTTAGAGATAGATTGGTGTGTGTGAGAGAGGGAGGGAGGGATGAGAGAAAGAAAGAGAGAGAGAGAGATTGTTTAATCAATTTATATAGCTGTCCATTTCACCACTTATGACTATGGGTGGGAAATACGATTAAAAACAAACAACAGTCACATACAGATATAAAACAATTGTTCAGTTAGAACACAATAGCATCTGAGGATAATCAAACCAAATTCATAGAACAGACATATTATTAAAAAAAATAAAACCACACTGAAAAAGCACACTGATAATCTCATCAGGGAACATGCAGCTTTTCAAGGATTTGCAATTTTCCAGAGGGCAGGCATTGTGACAGAAAAGACATATCTCCTGGGTACCGCCAGATGGCACTTTAATAGACAGGATCTGACACATGCCTGCCCTACCAGACCTTGTGGGATGTTCAGAAACAATTTGAAACATAAATACTGTGTTTGCAAGAGGAACTTGTCATTCATGGTACAATCTTTTCTCCAGAAATCTGAAATTTCTCTGGCCTCTCAGATGTCACCTGAATTGACCAAGAGGATAAGCTGTTGGCTTATTTACATATCTGGGAATATGAACAGATGGAAATTACATTGCAGTGAAGAAAACCACAACAGGAGATTGTGACATTAGCACCCTGCATCGTTCAAGTCAGAATAAAAGCACCTCAAAAGAAATTCTCAAGGAATTCTCCTGCATCTGAAAAATTGGGATAGCCTCTTTGACAGGGGAAGAAACATAACAGAACATTGGAGAACATATTAGTCACAGAGATTTCTCAGACAATCAACTCATGTTGTTATCTTTACCTTGCTGTTGTGTTTATTATATATTAGAACTAGTATTAAGATGACCATAACTTTACTGCTGTGTTTGCATTCTTGTTATATTCTGTACAGTTCAATGGATAATGAGTGATGAAATATTTCTGACTACTCTGATCAGTCCTATACCTGATAAGTCTTTCACTGCAGGTAAGCATATATTGGTTTGGGGGCCTGATCCCCACTAGATTCTCTGAAGTAAAATAAATGGGAAAAAGAAACATACTTGCAGAGATACCTATTGTAGATTACTGATATCATCAAGGTGATTAGTACATTATTTGTAAATGGAAATCTGGTAATATTGTTTAGAAACATGTTTGGGAGATTGCAAAAGTGTTCTGATGATTTGCACTATGTTTTCAGAAACTAGGAAGATATTTATTTCCAAAATGAAATAATGAGCTCAAGCAACTGAGATCCAAACTCAGTTTCTGCGCTATCCAAACCCAGTAGAAAAGTGAATAACAGCTGAGATGTAGTCCTCAATTTACAATTATTCATTTACAATCATTCATTCATTCATTCATTCATTTAGTGACTGTACAAAGTTACAATGGCACACTTATGATTGTTGGAGCATGGTCATGTGATCCAAATTTGGATGGTTGGCAACTGGCCTGTATTTACAACAGTTGCAGTGTCCTGGAGTTTTGTGATCATCTTTTGCAACTTTCTGATAAGCAAAGGGAAACCAGCTTCACTTAACAGCTGTGTTACTAACTAAAGGCCTGGTCCCACTGTCCAATGGATGCAAAACATATGCACAAAGGACACAGCGGAAGAGCAAAATTTTTGGGGTGGCTCCATCCATTGTCATCCACTCCAAAAAGTGGTAAAAATTTGCATAAACAGAATGGAAAAGAATGGACATGGGTAGTATGTAGCGGGGATGTTAAATGGATGTTCATAGGAAGCCTAGCGGATGGAAGTGGATGACACCTCCGAAGGGGTTCCAGTGGATAATTGCAAAGTGGATGCATAGCAGATGAAGTGGATGCATCACATACGCCTAAAGGAAAGAAAGGGGATGCCGCGTGGATGTATATCGGATGCAAACCGTTCACTGCACATCCTTTCTATTTCCATGCTACGAACTCTGTGTAGACGTTCCATGTACCTTTTGTTTCCTCCCTCTTTCTGTTTTCAGCTGCAGCGGATGTGAGTTGCGAGGATGCCCAGAGGATGCAGAGAGGATACAGCAGACATTTAACGGATGATAAATGGACATAGAACGTTTGTTGCTCATATGTCGTGGATTTACATTGTACACAGTGGAAAGTTCATCCGTTCACAAAGTTTTGTGCAGCTCAAAACTTCTTGCGCGGGTCAAATCGCAGTGAACGGATACTCGACCGATAGAGCGTATGAAACACGTATGCAATGAGTACACAATGGATGCATAGCATTTTCCAATGGATGGCAAGCTTTTTTTAACGTTTTACATCCTCTTTGCATCTGTAAGTGCAGTGGGACAGAGCCTTTAACAGCTACACTGATTCGCTTAACAAACTATGGCAAGAAAGGTCATAAAATGGGGTAAAAGTCAGTTAACTGTCTTGCTTAACAATAGAAATTTTGGGCTCAATTGTGATTGTAAGTCGGATAGTAAGTCAGTCATAAGTACCCCTTGTACTTTTTAAAAGCATGCATGAATAATTATGAATATAAACACAAAATAGTGATGAGGCATATGAGCACATCAGTCATGAATGGATGCTTTTGGACCCAAGCGGACCTGGTTGGAACTCCAGAAACTGCAGGGAAGTTGTGTCAGAAGGTAGTGAGTAAAAACTGCTTACTGTAAAGGTAAAGTCAATTTTAAAAACAAAGCTATTAGTTAATTTGAACTAAGATCCAAAGAAGCTTAAAACAATTAAAAATACAAGGGACAAACATATGACAAAATTAATATAACTAAAAATTGAAATTTAAATCAGCCATTAAAATAAATGTGTAAAATGCTTTCCTAAATATGGGAAAGCTGAAATATAGATTAATGCACAGTTTTTCAGAGTCCATCATGCCAATATATTTCACAGGAATTACATATTAGTTTAATATTCAGGCATGTTAGGTCTGTGAACATTTTACTCTGATTTTTCAGATCTTGTTTTTTGTATAGGACACTAAGAAATTAATCTTCTTTATCTTCATTAAAAACAGTGCAGCTATAATAAATCAACAGTTCACATTCTGCAAAAGTACAATGTCACCAATCAGTTCAACTCTCTGTTCACACGATTAACAGAAGTCCCTGAGCACCCACAGGAAAGTTCCTCTGGTTAAATTCCATAAATTTAGTCTTGAAAGTTTCTTGGAAAAGTGAATTTATCCATAATTTAAATGGACAAAATGTTAGGGCCACACAGGGAAGGCATATTCCATCTCATTGTTTTGTTTGACAAGGTGATTATGTTCCATCATGAAGAGTGACAGCTGGTGGCCTTGCCTTGAAGGAAGTGACTTCTGCACACACAGGACTGGCAGAACCCATTATCCATATACCAGAAGATAGGAAAGTGCTTTGCTGCTTAGAAATGGGAAACAGTGTTCCACTTCATGTTTTGTTTTGAAGTGTTTGTGCCTCTTCAAAGTTTTGCGCAAGCTTATAAAATGTTTCATTTATCTGTCATTATTTTTCAGGAGAATTTTTAAAAATTATAATTGCAACATGGGAGCAATGAGATAAGCTCTCCTTCACTGGTTGCAAAGGGGATCAAAGGGTTAATATCAGCAGATCTAATTTTCATTCAGTCTCTCTTTTACACACCTGGGTATTAAATATAAGGATATTTCTTGTGTTTCATCTAGATTTATTCTGTGTTCCTTTCTCCAGCTGCTGAGTGAAGGGCCCTCTACCTGTTCTTAAGAAAATCACAATATCATGAAATTTGCAGTATACATTGCCAATTCTTATCCTGCCTCTATTTCAAGTCACTGCAGCCTGTCACTGCAGTAATGAGTAACACAGCTTTATAGGTATCTCTAAAACTGACAGTCTTTAAATAAAGAACTCAGACTTGACACTTAAAACTAATATGGAATAGAAATTACCTCATTCATGGGCTGGTTAAACAAAGCATAGTTTTAGGGCATGGGGCAAGAAAAAATGTTGACTTTTTCATCTCTGGTTGATGCAAAATACCCCAAATTAAATGCTCACAGCACTCAGACCTGCCAACCCCTGATAAAGGAAAATCTGGAGACCCATGAAAAAAAATCTGGAGATTCTATAAAAAATAGTGAGATTCACGGTCACGTGAATTACTAACCAATCAGAGCGTGTTATATCTGGTGGTAGAAAAAGCAAAATGGAGGCACCCAGAGTAAAAAGAAATGTGCTGGATGTATATATGACTGTATGGTAATATCGATATTGCGTGATCTGAGAAGTGGCGTCATGTCGTTTGTGTGAGAATCAGATTTATGCGCGTATAAGCCGACCCCCAAATTTGGAAAAAAAAAAGCGTTTTAAATTTGGCATGAGATTGAGGAACCTTGTTGTGAGACCATGAGACATGACAAAAAATCGTGAGACTCGCGGCAGAACGGTGAGAGTTGGCAGGGCTGCAGCACTACTTTCAAGCTGGACCCCAAAACCCAACTCATCTTTTTATTTATGGGAGTTCAAAATAAACATAAGACTCTCTTAAAAAAATCCAAAGCAAAAATATGAGTGGACTAAGGTAGGTAGGGAAAATAAACCCAACATTAGCTTTTCAATCAGAAAGGTCTGAGAATCAGACATTCAAGGGAAGACCTGTTACTTTAGATCAAAATAGAAGTTCTGGAAGCAATGGCTTGCACTATCTTTCTTTTCTTTCTTAACTTTCCTTACAGTATCTGAGTTCTCCCCAAGGACAGAAATTGAACTGGGGAAGAGGGCCTTTTCTTCCTTTTCTGTCTTCTCTCACTATAGTAGATGAGTAGAGGATGGCCTTGAAGGACAAAAGGAGATCTGCTACCAAGGCAACAATCAGATAAGTGAAGCCCTTACCAAGAAACTAGAATGCAAAAATGCCTAAGATAGCTCACATACACACACTCATTCACTCACTCTCTCACATACATATATTTTATTTCATATAGAGGGGAAAAAAGAAACTCATTCAATATTTCAAGTTTCTATTACTATTATTCTATTACTTTGAATAAAAGTATCTTTAGGTCTGCAGAGTGTCTGCTTCTTAGTCTGGTCTGCATTATAGAACTGACAATCAATTATATCTACATTGACAGTTAATCAAAGTCTATGATATTGTCTTGAAAACTGCTCCCGGAAGGGCTTTAATTAGAATATGTATGCACACACATAATCAAAAAATGATCAATATAATATATATTATCTAATCTATGCTGTTTAGCTTCCTTCGGGTATTATCCCACGTCATTGTAGTTCTGTTAAAGTTGTAGCAACGTTTCAGCAGAATCTCATCTTGCCATTATCAGGCTTCTGTACTGGAATGTGTGTCTTACAGTTCCTCTGTTTCAATTTGAAGGCTGCGTCTATTCTGAATTGCTATTAACCTGGTCTGTGTTTCATTGGACTTGGAGTATTGATTGATTGGTGTTTCTGGTTTTCTTCTGTCTGTTTTGTGGCTTTGGATTGGGCCTGGCAAACACTACTGTTCTTGTGTTGGAGCTTTCAATGCAGCTTGCGCTCCGTGTGAAAGGACGCGCTGCTATTCATCAGCAAGCTGCGGTTTCACCTGGGTGCCTGGTGGGGGGTGTTTTGAGCTGGAAGGCATCAGAGGAGATGATCTGTCTGGCTCAGGTCGTTTGCCTGGCCTGTGGTGTGGAGATCTTTCTATTTGCGAGTGCAGGCTTCCAAAATGATTGGACAGTCTGCTGGAATCATCTCTCTATTTCATGCATGTTCAGGTCTTTTTTCAATCTCTGATGGCTTCTCTGATGATTCTGTGGCTTGGGGTTTCTAGAAATAATAAATGAAAGTTAAATACTTATGAAAGTAAACCATCATACCTTAAGGCCGGTCCACCAGTGGCGAGGACATAAAGGACACAGTGGACAATGCAAACATCTGGGGTGGCTCTATTGGTTGTCATCCGCCTCCAAAAAGTGGCAAAATTTGCATAAACAGAAACGGAATAAAGAACGGACGTGGTAATGTTGCTGGGCGATGTTTAAATGGATGTTCATCCGAAGCCTAAGCAGATGAATAGCGGATGGGAAGCGGATGACACCTCTGAAGTGGGTTCCGGGGCGGAATGCGAAGTGGAACGCATAAGTGGATTGAAGTGGAGCATCACGTATGCCTAAAGGAAAGGAAAGGGGATGCCGCGCGGATGTATATCGAATTGCAAACATTCACTGCGCATCCTTTCTTTCCGTGCTAACTAATGCTGTGTTAGACGTTCCGTGTACCTTTTTTTCTCCCTCTTTCCGTTTTAGCTGCCAGCGGATTTGCGGCGTTAGCGAGGATGTCCAGAGGATATGCAGAGAGGAACAGCGGACATTTAACGGATGATAAATGCGACTAAAAACGTTTGTTGTCGTATGATATTGCAGGTTACATTGCTACACACGGAAAGTTATCCGTTCACAAAAGTTTTGTGGTGAGCACGGCTCAAAACTTCTTGCGCGATCTAATTGCAATGGAAGCTTGACGGATAGAGAGTATGAAACACGTATGCAATGCAGTACACAATGGATGCATAGCATTTTTAATGGATGGCAAGCTTTTTTTGTAAGTGTTTTACATCCTCTTTTGCATCTGTAAGTGCAGTGGGACAGGGCTTTTAAGGAGTTGTAAAAATGTGTTGGTAATACAAAAAAATAGCTCAAGAAAGTGGAAAGCAAAGCTATTTTCCTTGATTTTAGCAACAACAAATGAAGGAAGAAGAATTGTCTACACAACTTGCTATTCTCAATAAGGAACAAAACACTGCGTATTCTAGTTTCTTCAGAAAGTGAATCAAGTTGTATTATCCCACAATTAAAAATATTGAAAGCATGAGTTTTTTCCCTTCTTGTATGAAGCAAATATGAAATAAGTTCGCCTTTAAATTGGTGTATGTCACATAGCAAAGGATAATGCTAGTTTCATGATCGTGGAAGGGTGTATCATTTACAGAAATAAAATGTTTGTAATAGATATTAGAAATGGTAACACGTTTCTAATCCATAGCTTTATTTTAGTTTCTTGTCCCCTCCATTTTCATTGGTAATAGGAAAGAAAGCCGACTCTGGAAGCAGGTAAGTTGTTCCTTAGGAAACCATCAAACTTCAGCCAGTAGACTAGGGCTTCTCCTTTATCTTCTCGGTTACTTTTTTCTATGATGCAACATAAGTAGATAGGTGGTTCCATGTGCCTATTCATCACGAAAGTTTACTCGCGTGAATAAGACCTGGTAGGAGAGAAGAGCGGAGCTTCGTATCTCGGTGGCTTACAGCTGCCGATCTCGGGGTCTGCTGGGAAGTCGGCAAGCTGATTATTTTTCAGGCTCCCTGTCCGGGTCCGTAACGGACCTAAAACCGTCGGGCCCGGTGAAGAGACGGGATGCGTTGAAGGGACAGTCCCAGATCCAGAGATATCGCAAAATCTCTGTGTTTTTGATCCGGGAGAGCTTTTGTGAACGTAAAAGACACGCCTCCAATAGGCTGGCTCACAACGCCGGGACAGCTCGCGAAAGCAAAAGTGTTGAGCGGAGTGTGTGATCGGTCGTAGGGGCTGAGAAATCCTTTTTGAATTGCAAATAGACTGTTTTGAAAGGACACCTTGGAACAAAGAAGAAATCTGTGACTTTATTTGTTTGACTTGGACCTGGTTGAGCGGCGTCTAAAGTGATGTCAAATTGAGGGTTTGGTATGTGTTTTTATTATCCTTTGTTATTTATTTACTGAGGACTTTAATGTGACTTTGCAGTAACCGGACGAATTTCTTTCTTATATCAATATTCATGGCTTTTCTTGATACATTTAATTCCTTTAGGATAGACGGACTCCCTAGTTTATTTACTTGGTCTTATTTTCCTTTGTTTTTGTTTAGTCCTTTATAAATATTTTTTTTTTCTTTTTTACTGGCTGGGGGGGGAAAGAGTATAAGAGAATGCTGCAACACTTGCCAACTAGAGCTTGAAAATACCTTATTTGAACTGGGGAGAAAAGTCTGATAAACACTCTTTCTCAAGACATGGTTTTAATTTGATAAGATAGAGAGGAGAACTTAGTAAAATATTATTACAGGTGCCTTTTCTTGGAGCTCTTATCAATATTTCAACATTTGAGACTTGGCTTTGAAGCTGCTGGAGAAAGAGAGTCATAATAAGAGCCTTGATAAAGAAATAAAGTGCAGTGTGCAATATATATATTATATTATACTTGTGAAATTCCGCTCGCCAGATATTTTGTTTAAATCTATAATTCTAGTATTTTGCTTTTTATTTTAAAGGGAAAGCTTAGATTTTTTTTACTTTTCTTTTTTTTTTTTTTGTTCTTATCTTGTGGATCACCTTGCTTTTTCCTTGTTTCTTTTGAATAATTTTTGTTTTTTCTTTTTTTCTTCTCTCTTCTCTTTCCATTTTTTCTTTTTTATGGCGGATTTTTCAATTTGGATTAGGAGTAGAAGAACCTGAAAGATTTTTCTTTTCCTTTTTTTCCCTTCTTCCTCTTTGGTTTTGGATTTTTATTATTGGAGCTTTTTATTTTGGACTATAATTGGTTAACTTTACTAGCTGATTTAAAAGTCAAAGAGAATTTGAAGTTTGGAAGCAGTTTAAAATGAGCAGGAAACAAAAATAAATTGGCATCTTCGGCTTCTACCTCTGCTTTCCCACCATCTGCTGGACAACATTTAATTCAGACAATGTTGAAGCAAGATGAAAAACAGAGAAAAATAACTTACAGATGCTTTGCAAGGAAATTCAAGATAATTAAGATAAAAATAAGAGTGTTGTTTGAAAGCAAAAATAGAGAAAGACTGCATGCAAAAACAGGAAAATATTAAACAAATATGGGGAAGTTGAGGAGAGATGTTCAAAAAATTTGAGGAAGAAGGAAAACAAAAGAGGAGAAGAATAGGAAATATTGGATACTAGATAACAGTGGTAGAACAAGAAAAAAGTGGAGATGTCTGAGGGGAATGGAAAGGTTCTAGAATTTTTAATCTTAGAATTTCAACAAAATATTAAAGGTAAAAAAGGAGAGGAAAAAGGAGAAAAATTTGGCTGCGCGATATATGATAGCAATGTTGGCAGATGTTCTGAGAGAATTACAGAGGAAACAGATGATGGATTGGAGTAGATGAGGTATATCGAGTTTATAGCAAGATATGCGATGAGAAAATAAACAGCCAAAGGAAGTTCATATTAGATTTACAAAAAATCCATAAAACATCAAATACGTGGCAAGGGTAGAGAAAAAACATTGAAAACATAAAGTACAAGAGAATTGTTGGTTTTAAAACAAATACCCAGAAGAGTGAGGAATGAGAAGAGAATACCTGATTTTCTGACTAAAACTTACTGCGAAAATGAAGTGAACTATAGATGGCTGATACCGAGAAGAGGATAATTTTTTATGTGGCAAGCAGCAAGAGACATTAGAATTGATTTCGATTGAAAAGCAGAACTTTTCTATGCAGAATTTTTTGGAAGAAGAAGACAGGAGGTAGAGAAGGATGGTCTCATTAATTGAGTTTATGGAGGAACAACCTGAGACTTGAAAAAGAGAAAGGAGCTGCAGGTGGACAGATGGACAGTAAAGAACAACGTGAAGAGAGAGCCACGAGAACTGTTAGATCCAAATATAAAGCATAATCATGGAAGAAAAAAAAATTGATTACAATGAATATAAATGGACTCAACTCAGCTGTTAAAAGAAGGAAAACCTTTTCATAAATTTAGAGAAATTAAAATTTGATTATAATTTCTACAAGAAGTTCATATTAAAAAACAACATGAGCAATTGTTAATACAACCAAAGTTAGGGAAAATATTTACTTTCTCTGACTCAATGTAAGAAAAGAGGAGTGGTTCTTTATATTAAAGAGGATATTCCAGCAAAATGATCTACACGGATGAAGACGGCAGAAGTATTAATGGTGGAAATAACGGATAATAATAGAAAAATACTCCTGATTGCAATTTATGCTCTGAATGATAAACAGGAAGAGTTTTATAAAAAAACTACATATGGAAATATTAGATGATTATGTCAATATAATTTATAGATGGGGATTTTAATGGAATGTGGACAACAAATTGACTACATAACAACGACAATAAAAACAAACATAGAAAGACTCTCCCTAAATCCTTTTTTAAAATGATAGATGTGAATTAACCTTAAAAGATATTTGTGAGAGAAAGAAATTTGAAAGAAAGCTAAAACAATATACTTTTTACTCTAATAGGCATTTATCATGGTCCAGATTAGATATGATTTTGGATCTCAACAGAAATTAATATCCACTATCCAAGAAACAAGTATTGAAACAAATACTATGGCGCAGACCATAGTCCAATGACAATTAATGGAAGGTACAAAAAAAAAAAGATCGAGATAGGACATTAAATAACACTATTTTAAAGGAGAAAGATTTATACAATGGATGGAGAAGGAATTAAGCCTTTTTCTTTAAAGAAAACAAAAAAGAGGATACTTCAATGCAGAATGTCTGGATACAATGAAGGCATATGCTAGAGGTTTGATAATAGATTATACAAGAAAAAAGAATATTAGGAAAAGACAAGCCTCCAAGACCTTGGAAGATGAATATAAAAGACTTGAAAAAGAATTACAGAGAAATGCCACAGAAAAAAGATATTAAATTGAAATGGATGTAATTAAGCATAAAATGGAATTAATAGGGAAAGAAGAACTGGCACAGAAAATCAGAAACTTTAAACAGAATTATTTTGAGGATGCAAATAAACCAGGTAGATGCTAGATTAAATGAAGAAAGGAGAAGGAATCAAAGAAAATATTGAAACTAATAGATGACTCAAGGCAAGTTTATTTTGTGGTAATAAGGAGAAAAGAAAATTATTCAAGATTTTTATGGACAATTATATAAACAAGAGAAATATTGATGAGGATAAAATTAAACAGTATTTACAAGAATGTTAACTTACCAAAGAATACCAAAGAGACTGAAGAAATGTTAAGAAAGTAATATAACAATGAAGAATTAAACAAAAAGCATTTAAGTAGACAAAAATAATGGGAAAGCACCAGGTCCAGATGGCGTTCCGGCAGAATTCTATAAAAAATTTCAAGAATCATTAAGTATCCCACTCTTAGAAGTTATGAATTGAAGTTATGTTAAAGAAGATGATACCCAAAACATGGACAGAGGCTTATATTACACTTATTCCAAAAGAAGAGGCTGACCCGCTGCAAATTAAGAACTATAGACCTATTTCCTTATTGAATGCAGATTATAAAATCTTTGCTTCAATACTAGCAGAAAGACTGAAAAAAATATTTAAATAATTTATTCACTCAGATCAAAATGGATTCTGCCAAAGAGACAAATTAGAGACAATATGAGAGTAATTTTGGACCACTTGGAATACTATGAGGCTCATCCTGAGAAGCAAATGGCTTTGATATTTCTAGATGCTCAAAAAGCTTTTGATAATGTGAACTGGAGATTTATGTTGTTACTGTTGGAACAGATGGGTTTTCCAGAAATTTATTCAAGCAATAGAAGCCATATATAATAAACAGACAGCAAATGCAATGATGGATGGAGAATTTACAGATCTTATTAATATAAGAAAAGGCACAAGACAAGGGTGTCCTCTATCTCCTTTGTTATTCGTATTGACTTTGGAAGTGTTAAATAGAAATATTAGGGGTGATAAAAGTATAAAGGAATGAAAATTAAAAAAGAAGAATTTAAAACTACAAGCTTTTGCTGACGACTTAGCTTTTATTCTGGAAGACCCGTTAGAAACGGCTCCAAAGTTTTATTGGAAAAGATAGAGACATACGGTGAGAATGGGCTGGCTTGAAGATAAAAAGATAAAAAAAGATCTTAACAAAAAATATGTTATTGAAACAAAGAAAGAACTGACAGATCTTTTGAAAATTCAAGTTACATAATAAGGTTAAGTATCTGGGGATATATTTGACGGCAAGATGTAGCACATTAAAAGAAAATAATTATACTAAACTCAAACAACAGATAATTATAGATTTTGAAGAATGGAAAACTTGCAATTGTCATTAATAGGGAGAATTTCAACAATTAAGATGAATATTTTACCTAGAATTTTATTTCTCTTTCAAACAATACCAATTAGACTTGGGAAAGATTATTTTGAAGATTTAAATAAATCATGTTTAAAGTTTATATGGCAAGGTAAAAGAGCCGAGAATTAAAGTTAAAGCTTTTAGAAGATGCTAGAATTAGAGGAGGTTTTGGCTTGCCTAATTGGGAATTGTATTATCAAGCTGCAAGTTTGATGTGGGTCAAAGAATGGATAACATTAAGAAAACATAGATTGTTGACATTAGAAGGCCATGATTTACTGTTGGGCTGGCATGCTTTTTTATGGTACAAGGGAACTAAAACACAGGGGTATTTTAGAAGGACATTATATACGAGAGTCTTTGTGGTTAAATTGGGAAAAGATAAAAAAACATGTTATTTTGAAAATTCCAGTTTGGTTATCGACTATTGAAGCATTTTCCTATCCTATGATTTATTAAAAAAGGAACAAACAGTTAGATATGGGGAATTGTTAGATGAAAAGGGTGGACTTAAATCGCGATCCAAAAACTTAGAGGAACAAGGTATAAAGATGAATTGGTTTTCATATGCCGCAAATACATTCAAGATATGATGAAGATTTTAAAATGGAAAGGATTATGATAAACAGACTGATTTAGATAAGATATTGATGGGTACTGATGACCAAGTGATTAAAAAATTATTATGGTTATTATTGGGAATTAACTTAGAAGAAGAACAAGTTAAAGAAAACTATGATTGTTTGGGGGAAAAAATTTTGGATATGGGATTAGATTTAGAGAAATGGCAAAAATTATGGTCTCAAAATTATAAAATGACAATGTCAACAGCATATAAAGAAAATTTGTATAAGATGTTTTACAGGTGGCACTTCCCCCCGACAAGAATAGCAAGAATGTTTAAGAATAAATCTGAAAAATGTTGGAAATGTCACCAGATACCTGGCTCATACTATCTATAGTGGTGTGACGGGATCTTGTGAGGAGGCTAGAAAATACTGGACTAAAATTCACATATGGTTGGAAAAAATGACAAAGAAACACATGGACTTGAAACCAGAGACTTTTTATTGGGGAATTCTACCTGACACATATAATAAGAATTGAAATATTTGATTGTAAATGTATTAACAGCGGCTAGGATTGTATTTGCTAAAAATTGGAAGAATGAGAAAATACCACTACAGGAAGAAATTATTAAGAAAATATTAGAATGTGCTGAGATGAGTAGATTGACATTTGAAATTAGAGAGCAAGAAGATAAACAATTTTTATGAAATTTGGGATCTTTTCTACCAATGGCTAGATGATAAGATAAGATAATAGAATATTATATTTATAAAGAGTTTTTTTTTTCTTTTTTTTTAGGATTAATTTGTTATGATTATTTTGATTTGTTATAGAATAAAGTGTTTTAAAGTATTGATATCCCATAAAGAATGAAAAGATTAGTAATATCAGGATATGGATTGATAATATAAATTGTTATGCAATATAATTATTGACACTATAAAATGAATGCAACAAAACTGATGAACCAACCGACACACCGGAAGAATATATGAGAATAAATGTTTTTATGTTATGTATGTTTATGTTTGTTTGTTAAAAATTAATAAAAATTCTTTATAAAAAAAAAAAAAAAGACGCTGTTTGTCATTATACTATTTCTTCTCTGAAACTTCAAGCAACCATAACTCTGCTATCATATGTATATATGTATGTATGTATGTATGTATGCATGTATTTGTCAAACATATCCAAGTATGAATATAAAGAAGAACAAAGAAAGTAAATGCAGATAAATGGGGACAGTAAGACAGGGACGGTAGGCACCTTGATGCACTTATGCATGCCCCTTTTAAGGACCTCTTAGGAATGGGGTGAGGTCCATGGTGGACAGTTTGAGGTTGAAGCTGTGAGGGGTTGATGCTGCTACAACGGAGTCAGGTAGGGAGTTCCAGGCGTTGACCACTCTGTTGCTGAAGTCATATTTTCTGAAATCGAGTTTGGAGCGGTTTACCTTGAGTTTGTGTTGGTTGTTTGCCCATGTATTATTGTGTATTATGTATTAAAGTTAAACCTTGAAGATCTAGCTTTTTCCTCAGGCTCTGAGTTAAACAGGGATATGTGTCCATCTGTATGGGATTATGTTCATTATACCAATGGCTGGTTGTTGCTCCCTGCTGTGGCCAATTTCTATTTCCTTATTCTATTTATTTGTGTAATGTATTTGGCTTTTGTTCTAATTTGCATGCTGTCCAGAGTTACCATTGAGAATTGGATGGCAATGAGGGAGAAGGGGAAGGATGTTTTACCACCAGCCTAGGCCAACCTATGTTTTCTTAGCTGCTATTCTTTATGGGAGAATGTAGCCTTTTTAATAGTCAAAAGAGATAGAGAGCCCCTTCCCTAGCTTTCAGTACTTATATTTGGGGATGATTGAATTTTGTTCTTTTGCTAGCAAAAATGAGGAAAACAAGTTTCAAGTGTGTCTTGTTGTGTGGCCAAATACCAGGAAGTTCTTTCCAGAGAGTTCTGTCTTATTGCTGCAAAGATTTATTTGGAAGAGGAAAGAATTGTGACCTTTGGTTTTCTGAATGGCAAGTGAGGGCAAAGTGCAGCTCCTTTATCTTCTGCTCTCAAATGTAACTCTTCTGTGACCTCAGAAAAGGACCTGAGGTATACCTGTTGAAAAAGGGCTAAATATTACATCTTATTAATGTATGTTGTCAAAGAGGAGATGTTTCCACTTTTACCAAACAATACTTTGTTATGACTGCAATTCATTCTTGAAGAAGATAAAATAAGCATTACACTTTTTTTCACAGTGAAAACAGGAAGTCTAACACAAAACATTCACTGGAGACAGAAGTCTGTAGTTAATATCTTTCTCATATAGCTTGGTGTCAATTTGGTGCACAATGCAAAAAGGGATAGAACTGAAGGTGGACTCCATCAAATCTGTTTAAAAGCTTTTTCATCAAGATATTTTCCTTCCTTGATTGCAATGAGCAAAACTGATTCCAGCAGACTGCACAGAGAGACAAAAATTTCTTCCCTGTCTCTGTCACTCTGTCTCTCTCTGTCTCTCTAACTATCTATATCTGATAATCTCTCTCTCTCTCCACCCATAAATATACATATATTATTTTGGTTTTGGCTTGCATTAATTTTTATTATTTGTATTTATATGTATATCCTATATAAATATTAATTTATATTAATTTGTATTTATATTTATCATTAAATATTATATATATTACATATATATACTAAATATTACAATTATTACAATTCCAACAATAAAAACTAATGTAAGCTAAATAAAAAATAAAAATAGAAGGTGCAGAACAGGGAAAAAAAGAAAAAAATATGAAGACAAATACACTAAAGAAATGGAAATAAAGAGGTGACAAATATACCTGTTTCTTCAAGAATATTTCATTCAAAAAAAATGCTAACAACTAACCAAATACTAATGGAAATACTGCACATAATACTCCAATTTAATGAAATAAATCTGAAATAAGGATTCTGATTGGTATAATGATGCTATTTCTTTGGGCTGCAGGTAGATGGCTCAGAACCAGCCTAAGGCTAAAATGTAATAAAGATGAAGATGGGAAAACAACTGGTACAAAAGCTAAGTGTGAAGAAATATGCCTGATGCACTAGATTTCAGCAATCAGAGATATTGTCTCACAAATGTCAGTGACAAATAACTCCAAAGCAAAGTTTCCTATGGTTTTAGTGAAAAACAAAACAATGTGTCAGCCTTGTTTGTCAGAAACAAATGCTCAACCTATTTCTGGGGGAGTCCACTGCACCTGCAGATTCCTACAAAAATTAAGATTGTGTCTTTGCCTCCTTTTCATACAGAACTACCACAAATTAACTTCTAGATACACTTCAAGATCATTTGTTTCTTTATCTTCTTTAGTCTGGAGAAGAACAACAATTCCAAGGGCCTTCTTGATTCCCACAGAAACCTGGCACTGTAATGTTCACAATCACCAATCAGTGTTGTTGTTTTTTTCTACTGTCAGAATTCAAGACATAGAATTATAGAAGCCCCAAATTATTCATACACATACATACACACATACACACACACCTCCTTGAACAAATCCTGACCTTTTAAAATGAATATATTTTATTTTAAAGAGAAAGAAAGAGATCAATTGTGTGCAGTAAGTAGCTCTTTTAAAATCTGTAACAAATTCTTCAGATAGAAAAGGCTCCATCCATAAGCAATATCATACTTGATTATATAATAACAAGCTGTTGTAGGAGAAATCAACTACACTATTTTTCTTCCTGAATGAACCTAGAGCAGTGTTCTCCATCCATCCATCCAAAACAACAAAAAAAAACCATTAAAACAATTTGATAAAAGCAATCAGCAATCATAATGTTATGCAGTAGTTCAGGTGTGACTCAGTAAAAAATAAAAGACAGAATCCAGATTTGTCTTGATAAGCGAAATGTGTTTACTCAGCTGAATAAATACCGGCCCTCTGTTTTGTTGGAAGAAGGTATAGAAGTTATAAAAATACTCAAGCACACCTTCTGTGGTTTTGGTCACATGCCCACAGGCAAGTGGTTTCCCATGGAACTTTTCATGGCCTCAAGGGTCATGCTGGCATCTGAACGTCAGTTCTGCCATTTCAACATATATATGTTTCAGCCAATCATCAAATTCATCAGATTCCTGATCAACAATAATATCCTGGTTTAAACATCATTTCAGTAAAATATAATCAAGTCCTAGACACTTGTTCCCTTATTACTAAACATATTTGGCTCAGGATTTTCTACTGCACTTTAAAACTTGTATTTCTATTCTTATGTCACTTTATCAGTTCTTGTCCAAATGACCTGATGTAGTTTATTTCTCCATAGGCTAACCCTTCAAGCAGTTTAAGGGCTATTTCACAGAGACAAAGATGGTCTCTAATTTTTGTACATTTACCAAGAATGCTATAATATATCAGAGTGTTTGCAGCATGACTATCATTATGAGACAACCCAGGAGCAAAACACAGCACACAAAAATGTAGACATTTAACAGTGGTTTATATACAACAGTTATATATACACATATACATGGTAGGCAAAATACCTTACAAGCAATCTTTCTTCTTATTAAGTCTACACGGAGAACTCTGTAATGAATACCAGACACAAGGAGAGAGAGCATGCCCTCTATAATGGCTGCCTTCTATAAACACCTCTTAAAGGGATAGAAGTCAACCCCGGTCTTAAAGGGAAAATGCCCATGCTATGCTGATTCATTCTTATTGCATCAGCCTATATTACATCAGCTTCATTGCAGGTCAGCTCTTAAATCCCAAGACCTTAACATAACAGCAGAATTTGCTGTCTAAAAAGAAGTTTGCCAAGTTGAAATCCACCCAAAACTTTTAAAAAATTAAGGTAGTATAGAAATTTAAAATTATTATATTTGTCTTTGACTGTGGTAGTTACTTCAAATTATTTTAAAAATAAGCCCAGCAAATAAGTCCAGAGCTGAAGAAACTTCTTGGATGAGAGTCAAAACGTATTCAAATAAAAAAGAGAAGGTCCAATTGCCTGTTGAAAAATGCACTTTTGGGAGCCCAACATTGCACAATTTCATTATTTTTTCATTAACATGAGGTAGAAGTGTTTCACCCCAGATTCCAATCAGCTCACAGGAGTAACTTAAAAGATCAGGGCACATAAGTTTTCATTAGGACAGGAGCCATTCCAGAGTCAATGCCTAGAGTCTTAATAACAAGATTACAACAAAATAATATGGTTAGAAACAACTCAGTACCCAAACTATATCCATGGCCTGTCCTTGGTTCTATTTGCTATTAGAATAAATTATTTCCCACTAGATTCAATTTATCTTCTAGTGATGTAAAAAAATTATTGACTCAGGAACAGAATGTTTCTGAGAACTCTGGAATATTTCATTTCCCCTTTGGACAATCTCCAGATTATGGCATTGATTGGCAGTGCTAGAAAGTACTACTTCCTCTGAAGCAGAAATGTTCTCTGGTCCAGCAATGAAATAGGACAGTTCTATCCAGATAATTATGTCCAGAATATGTTGAATGTTTTCAGTTCCAGAAAAATAACATTCCCGAATCTGTGGATTTTATAGATTCCTATTTATTTCTTGATTTTCTGAATAAATAAGAAGGGCTTATTTACAACTCTTTGCAGATTCTGAACAAAGAACATTTTGCCAAGACACATTTTTCCCCCTCACCCTCCCACCCAAATTACATCATTTTATATGGAAGCTATGTAGTTTCTCAAATTGTCTGTTTTTGGCTGAGAAGTAGAAAGTTGTTTGTCCAAGATACCACAAGAGGGTGCTCAGCATTTATTCAATTCTTTAGCACCTTTTGTTTTTTACAAAATGAGGTGTTTATTCTGAACTAACCAGGCATCATCCTATTCTGATTTCTTAATTTTTATAAAACAAAAATGGTATGGAAAAAGAATCAGAATAGTACATCTCTGTAAGAGAAATGAAGTACCACTGACATTATTATAATATTCATTATCAACAAATGATCCTTTATTTATGGGCAGAATTATGGACATTCTTGTGGCATCAGAAATATATATATTTCTCATATTGCCTTTGGTGTGCAGTATTATGAAAAAATTCATTTTGCCAACCCAAGTTCTTATTCTGAACATTTTTTCTTATAAATCTGAGGGGGGGAAATTAATTCCGTTAACATGATGATTGGATTTGAAGTTTTGGCCATTTTCCCCTCTTAAATAATGGAGAATGTTAAAAGAGCAACAAACAAAGCATTCATCAGGAACTGTATCTTTGCTTTAAAAGATCATGTATCATTTTAAATAATAAAAATGCTCACTGTTATTTGTATTGAAAATCAACCAGAATGACTCTTTACTGGGTTTTAAGTTATTCCACTGAATAAAGCAAAAATATGGACAGTTTAAAATAAAACGATACAACCATCTATTCAGAAAATATATAGCTTTTTTCAAACCAGAGATAAAAGCTCCCCCTCACAGCCCTTCATCCATAGAAAGGGTGCATGATACATTAAAGCCTCTATATGCCTTTTTTAAGACTTCAAAAGGAGGAAGTAAACATTTCTGCTTTTCAGTCTCACCTGTGTGGTAGAAGATTCACTTCAGCTGAATGGTCTTAAGCAAACCACTATGTTTTCACATTCCAGGTAGGCTTGATAATTTATATTGTTGTAAGAGAATAACAATGTATGTTGTAGTCTCGTGTTTGGTAAAGCAATCATTAAGGCATGGAAAAGATGCTCAAATACTGCAATATGAGTACCAGAAAAACAGACTTGTGTAATTCATAATACTCCCTATGACATTTATATGAAGGAAAAGTTGGACTTTGAAGAAGCAGGATAGGAACGTTCTTGAAGCTTGTGAACTTTGGTGTGGGAGAAGACTCCCAAGAATATCATGGAGAGCCAAGAAGACAAACCAATAGATTGTCAAATAAACAAACATGAGCTCTCACTTGATTTACAAATGACTAGGCTCAAACTACCTTACTTCAGATACAGGGACCAAGTGCTCTGAAGAAGGTTCCAACGCTGGGAAAACAGAAAGCAAGTGAGGGAAGAGGATTATCAACAGCGAAGTGTATGGACCAGGGGTGGATTCAAATTTTTTAATAACCGGTTCTGTGGGCGTGGCTTAGGTGGTGGATGTGGCTTGGTGGTCATGTGATGAGGTGGACATGGCTTGGTGGTCATGCTATTGGCTGGGTGTGGCCAACTCAATATCACTCACATCGAGGCATGCATCTCNGCAACAGTTGTAAGTGTGAAAAATGGTCATAATGATCACTTTTTTCAGTGCCATTGTAACTTTGAATGTTTATTCCACACAAGCAAAGTACCAGCAAAGGAAGGGAAAAAACTCCAGAGATGTTTGTGAGAAAGGAAGTCTAGTCCTGCCAAGAATGTAATAAGGGTTAACGGAGAGGCAGTTTCTGTAAGCAACACCAGAATGTTTCCTTCCTCACAGGATTAGGCCAGTAATTTCTTCTAACAACTGGTTCTTCAAACTGCTTAGAATGTTAACAACTGGTTCTAGCGAATAGGTGCGAACTGGTAGAATCCCACCCCTGGTATGGACTCAGTTGTAGTGGCAATAATCATCTTGTTGGAAGAGCTGAAAGACCAGGTTAGGGACAATCATGGAAAAAAAATCTATGTGTGATCACTAAGAAACGACAATGACTTGATGACATGGAATCAATCAAATTTCTACACAGATCACTGAAATTCTTAATCTCTAATGTACAGTTAACATATCACAACTGATTTCCTTAATAGGAACTTATGTACTAATTTGGGAAACAAAATGAAAGCTGCCAAATGATTTTTTTTTTTTTGCAAAGCTAGTTTTTGAAACCCCAATTTAAATTCCAAGGCGATAAGTTTGATCTCTAACAGAAGAAGAACAGGAGGAGGTATAGCTTTCATTATTTAAGCCAATGGGATTTCTCTGTTTCCATGATTAGCAATAAGCCTTGGAGACTCTTCATTCCTGGAGACAGTGGAAATGAATAAGCAAGTCAGGAAATGGACTGGAGCAGATCAATGGAGTAAGAGACTGACATTAGGGATCACACAGACACAAAAACTGAATTGCAGCCATAAAAAAATTGTCAGAATAATTTTTTACCTCCAAACAACAAGAGGCACAGGGAAAGCACAATTAAGTCAGAGGTGCTGACTAAGGTTTTTTTTAATATATATTGTTCCTGAGCCAAATTAATGTATACCTTAAACAGCTAAGTATTTTAAGTAATTCTGCAATCATTTAGCAATCCTACAAGGATATGTACACTACATGCCATTAACTTAAACCAGGTCCTATGTCTTTGCTTTTACACTGCATGTAATGGTGTCATGGGAGGAATTTGCATGCTGTGTATTTATTTATCACATTTATATAGCTTTCCATCTCACAAAAAATGAAAACATATAATAGTCAATAAAAAGCACACATGTATAAAAACAGACATTTAAAATAGAGAAATCAGCATTAAAATGGATATCATTAAAGCTAAAATTTTATACAAATCCCAAGGAGAGAGAGACTGTGAACATCCACTGAAATAGTAGAGCCATCCAAACAAGTCCCCAGTTCCCTAGAATCTGCAGGCCTGATGACATAGCCAAGTCTCAAGGGACTTCTGAAACATCAAAAGGGATGGAATTAACTTAATGTCCAGGAGAAGAATGTCCCATAAACCACCCACAGTTGCTTTTCAGAATGAGATGGGTGACCTATAAATTTAATAAATAAAACAAGATGGGTCACCACAGTCCACCACAGAAAGAAGTCTAGCCTCCTGGGTCTCTGTGATTATCACTTTGAACAGCATACCATCTGCCAAAAATATTTTTAGGGGAGCAGAGTCTCTATAAAATAGCACCTGGGCAGGGTTATTATTATTTATTATTTATTTATTTGATTTGTCAATCGCTTATAAGATAATAGGTATAAGAATAAACATGAGTGTCAATACAGGAAATAGGTACAAATAAATGGGGACAACAGACTGGGACAATAGGCGTGATGGTGCACTTACGCACACCTCTTATAGACCTCTTCGGAATGGGGTGAGGTCAATAGTAGGTAGTTTAAGAGTAAAGGAGTGGGGGGTTAGAGGATGGAACAACAGAATCAGGTAGTGCACTCCAGGCATTGACCATTCTGTTGCTGAAGTCATACTTTCTGAAATTGAGTTTGAAGCTGTTTACATTGAGTTTGTATTTGTTTTGTGCTCTTGTATTGTTGCAGTTGAAGCTGAAGAAGTCATTGACTGGAAGGACATTGTAGCAGACTTAAGTCCAACCATAGGCGGCATAGTTCTAGGTTGTCTAAGCTCAAAATTTCAAACCTGGTGGTGTAGGGTATTCTGTTGCGAGCAGAGGAGTGTAGTTGGATTACATCAGTCTCTTGGAGTCCCCAATAAATGATCATTTCTTCAGAATGCTTTTATGAGAACATTGTTTTTAGTATACTGAGGGGTCCTTGGTACTTTCTGAGCTTGCTTATTTTGTTGCAGACATTTCATTACCCAAATTAGTTTTCATCATGTCTTCTGACTACTACTTGGTGTTCATGGATGCAGTCTTTTGCCTGTTTATCCTATGTAGTGGTTGTTGCTGTCATTACATTATATGTTGCAGATGACTGCTGCTTCTTTTTTCTTCTGGGGTTGCTGGGACTTTTGATTTTCTTAGGATGTTTTGTGGGGCTTTAGTTGGCTTGTGTGCTATTTTGATTCCATTTGGTTGTAGTTTGTTGATAATTTCTGATGTATTCTTGATATATGGCAGAGTAATTCTGTTTTGGGTTTGTTCTGCTATATTGTTCTATATTAGTTCTGCTATATTGGGCTGAATGGTCAGGGATTTTTTTTTGATAAAGTTGCATGAATATCCATTTGTTTTTCAGGATTCTGTTGTTATTTTTCTCCCTTACCTGATATCTTTCCTTTAATTGCTAGAAGGAATGGGTGCAAGAGAAAGAATGATTAACAATATGATACAATCCATAAAACTTGCTTTTAACTTTTCAATGCAACTACAGAAGAATTTACAATAGAGAGTTGTTAAAATTGTTCTGCAAATTACCTCATCTGGCTGAATAATCCTTTCAGCATAAAAGAGAGATGTACAAAGGAAAAGGAGAATTATCTTCAATCTTCCACAGTACCAATACAGATGTGTCTGTACTCTTTGTCATTATCTTCCATGATGGTGCTCATGTTCTAGAGAGGTTCTGCAAAAAGAGAATATCCACCGTACTCCATTTCTTTGTCCATTGCAGCTTTTTTCCTCCTGCATTTATAGATATGAAAAAGAGGCACAAACAGGTTCCTCTCCCCAACAGGTTCCTC
Source organism: Laticauda laticaudata (assembly GCA_004320025.1). Classification (NCBI taxonomy): domain Eukaryota; kingdom Metazoa; phylum Chordata; class Lepidosauria; order Squamata; family Elapidae; genus Laticauda; species Laticauda laticaudata. The sequence continues at coordinate 4,333 of BHFT01030316.1, read as the reverse complement.
TCCCATGAAAGATCTCTGCCAGGTAATAAGAAATTATGAAAGCACCAACTTCTCAGTCTTGTTTGCAGTGACTGATTGCAATATAGCAATCACAACATTGAAGTCAATATTTGTAGCTTAGGATTGAACTTTGGAGACCTTAGTTCTCTCATTAGTGCATCGGTGATATTATTATGTTGGTTAATGAAACATCAGCAAGAAAACCAAGTTTAGAGAACAGCAAGGGCCCACTGATCATGACATCCCTGGTGATAAGAAAGCTAAGGAATGCAATCAGGGTAGGCACATAGCCAATGTATCTTTTTAGTAACACTTCTATTTTTTTAATCATTCCTTAGTAGCTACTTTTCCCCAATATATGTCACTGATATGTTCCTATGTCCTACTCCAACTTTTCCATCTACCTAGATTATTATAATACTGGTTTTACTGTATTGCGAACAGTTACTGGGGTGCATCCACAGTTTCATTGTACTTGTACAATGACAATAAAGTTCTTCTAATTCTAATTCTAAAAAAAATGAACAGCTGTGCAATATATCTCTGTGGGCATGCTATTGTGATAATGAGAAAATTCATCTCTAGAAGCTATTTGATGCAAGTACAATGATACTTAGCTGCTAATTTTATATATCACAATAAAGCATAACATAGCTTTAAAAATGTTTTGGAAATGAACAAATTATTGTAATATATTCATTGTAGTTTATGGCTTAGCACATTTTTGAACCCAGCTACTTATGATTTAATTTGTAAATTGTAGTTTACAAATCATTACATTATACAATGTGAACTTGCATATTGAGATCCACCTAGCCAACCTGGGATCATCTCAGTAGCTAAGCACTTTAAGTCATAATTAGCTCTTGCAGGGAAGTCTACTGCAAACCATATGGAGAACAAAATGGCAACATTTGCATGTGATATCATATAAATCCTTATTTTAGGTACTTGCATTCCAAATGTCTTGTCACTTGTACCCTTTCCCACTTGTTCTGCAGCACTCCAGCATTTGAGAGCTTCCAATGAAGCTGAGAGTTAGCTATGTGTGGATAAAGTGATCTCATGTTTGTTGAGCTTAAGGCCCTGTCACACTGGCTGACGGATGCAAAACGTTTGTAAAAAGGACACAGCGGACGAGCAAAATGTTCCATATGTCCATCCTTGTTATCCGCTCTCAAAAGGGCAAAATTTGCATAACAGAGAAGTAACACGGAAAGGAACGGACGGGGGGAGGACACAGGAGGGATGGAAAGCGGATGGGGAACGGAAGCTAGCGGATGGAAGCGGATGGGGTGGATGGCACATCCGCAGGCTTCTGGGGGCCGTAGAACGTGGACGCGGAACGGAAAGAGGCGGATGCAGGCGGACGCTGAGCGGATGAGTGGATGCTCAGTGGATGCCAATCGGATGAAGCGGATTCACAGCAAGAAGCGTAGCGGATGCCTGCTGCCTGCCTTCTGCCAGCCTCCTGCCGCAGCCTTGCTGTCTGCCTGCCTGCCAGCTTGTGGCCAGCCTGCCTGCCAGCCTGCCTTCCAGCCTCCCTGCCTCCCTGCCAGACTTGCTGTCTGCCTGCCTGCCTGCCAGGCCTGCCTGCCAGCCTTGGGCTGCTGCATGCCAGCCTTGCTGCCTGCCTTCCTGCCAGCCTGCCTGCCAGCCTTGCTGCTTGCTTCCTGCAAGCCTCCCTGCCAACCTTGCTGTCTGCCTGCTGCCGCCTTATGGACGCTTGCGCCAGCCTGCCTTCCAGCCTCCCTGCCAGACTTGCTGTCTGCTGCCTGCCTGCAGCTGCCTGCCGGCCTTGGTCGCTGCCTGCATGCCCAGCCTCTGTGGCATGCGCTTCTCTGCCAGCCTGCTGCAGCCTTGCTGCTTGCCTTCCTGCAGCCTCCTGCAGCCTTGCTGGCAGCCAGCAACCCAAACCATGGGAAGAAGAGAAAGCCTCAGCCATCTGCTGCCAGCCCTGGCAAGAGGGACAGGGCACCCTCACCACCCCTGGCCTCACTCTGCTTCTGCTGGGCTTCTCTAGCACGGGCTCACTCTTCTGGGGCTGGCTGGCTAATACTGCTGCTTTCTTCTGGAGGAGCTGATGATGCTGCTTTTGGCAGTTGTTGCTTCTCGTCCGTTCTTCTTGCTGAGTGCTGCTTTGGCAGTGGTGCTTCTGCTGGTGGTTACTTTGCTGAGCTGCTTCTGCAGTGTGCTTCTGCTGGTGTTGCCATCGTACACTGCCAATGGATGGAAAGAGGATGTAAATGGAGAAAACACTTGCCAGCCATGGTTAACGCGAGTGCTTCCGTTTTGTACTCACTGCGTCCATTTTTCTTCCTCTTATCCGTCAGCATCCTGCGACTGACATTTCATCCGCTCAAAAAGTTTTTGAGCTGTGGAGAAGGCGGAGCTTCGTCTCGGTGCTACAGCTGCGATCTCGGGCTCTGAGATGCAGCTGATATTTTCGCCCTGGTCGTCTAACGGACCTAAAACCGTCCCGTAGAGACGGGGATTGTGAAGGGCACAGTAATCCGGATCCCAGAGATATCGCAAATCTCTGGTTTGATCCGGAGAAGCCCTTTTGCTGGCAGCGGAAAGGCAGCCCCAAAGCTGGCTGAAGTCGGGACAGCTCGGAGGAAAGTGATTTGAGTGAGTGTGTGTCGGTTGGGTGAAAACTCCTTTTTAACTGATAATTGGTTGAGACTTGAAAGGACATCCTGAACAAAGAAGAAACTCGTGACTTTATTTTTGTTTGACTGGAATTGGTTGAGCGCGCTCTTTAAGTGATGTCAAATTGAGGCTTGGAATTTTTTCTTATTTTCTTTTTTTTTTGAGGACTTTAATGTGACTTTGTAGGTAACCGATTGAATTTTCTCTTATCATATTTTCATGCTTCTTCTGATTTTTTTTAATTTTTTAGGTAGAGCTCCCTTTGGTTATTTTTTTTTTCTTTTTCGTGTTGAGTTTTTTATAAATACTTTTCTCTTTGGCTGGGGGGGAAAAGAGTATGAAGAGATGTTGCAACACTGCCAACTAGAGGCTTGAGAATATTTTATTTGAATGGAGAGAAAAATGTATATATACTTCCTTTTCATGACATTTTAATGTGATAAGATAGAGGAGAAACAGGTAAAATATTATTACAAGGTGCTTTCTTGACTCTTATCAATATTTCAACATTTGAGAGCTTGGCTTTGAAGCTGTCTGGAGAGAGAGGTATAATAAAGAGCTTGGATAAGAAATAAAATGCAGTGTGCAGTGCATCATATATTATATATTAATATATAATATATATATATATATATATATATATTATATTATATATATATATAATATATACTTGTGAAGTCCTACTCGCAGCCTTTTTTGTAAATATACTCCGAGTATTTGTTTTTTTATTCAAGGGAAGCCTCAGAGGTTTTTTTTTTTTTTTTTCTTCCTTTCATCTATGTTTTTGGGACCACTTTGTTTTTCTTTTCGATTATTTTCTTTTTTTTTCATCTATTTTTTTTTATGGTGGATTATTTCAATTGGACTAGGGTCTAGAAGAACCTGAAGACCTTTCTTTTTCCTTTTCTCTTTTTCTCTTCGTTTGGTCGGGTTTTTACTATTGTGACTTTTTATTTTGACTCAATAATTGGCTACTTATCAGCTGGATTTAAAAGCTAAAGAGAATCTGAAGCTTTGGAAGCACTAATGAGCAGGAAACCAAAACCATTCGGCTTTCTACTTCTACCTCTGCTTCCCCTATCATCTTGAGGAACACTTAATTCAGACATGTTGAAGCAAGATAAAGACAAGAAAAAGTAAAATTTACAGATGCTTATGCAGGAATCAAGATATTAAGATAAAAATAGATACTATTGAACAAAAAATAGAGAAAAGTGATGAAAATATTTTAACAAATGATGGAAGGATGGGAGAGATTCAAAAAATGAGGAAGAAGGAAAACAAAGAGAGGAGAAATTGGAAATATTGACACTAGATTACAGTGGTAGAACAAGAAAAAGTGGGATGGTGAGGTGGAGATGGAAAGGTCAGAATTTTATCTTAGATTTCAAAAATATAGAAGAGGAAAAAGGAGAAATTTGTTGAGATAATGATAAAATCTTGGCAGATGCTCTGGAAATTCAGAGGAAAACGTGATGGATGGAGTGATGAGGTATATGATTAAGTATTAATAAAGTCAAGGATAGTCATATTAGATTTACCAAAAAATCCATCCAAACACATATTAAAGTGGTAAGAGAGAAAACATTGAATATAAAGGCAAGAAATTGTGTTTTTAACAAATACTAGAAGAGTGAGAGATGAGAAGAGAATACCGATTATCTGACAAATGCATATGGAA